>VOQJ01042381.1:0-15065 GCA_015052665.1 Apistogramma diplotaenia | reverse complement strand
GGGCTTAATTTTTTCTTTTTTTTTTTTTTTTTTTCGAAAATGAAATTTATGGCACCTCATAAAAGCTCTATTCATGCTTATAAGCACTAAATATAAACCAGTGTAAAGAAGAAGACTTTCACTCGGTTCTTGTAAATTTGACCCAATGGAGCATTGTGTCCGGCAGTAGGCAAGACCAACTGTAAACTGACCCAACAGGCCAACCCTAACACGAGTCCGTCCCTAAACAAAGCTGAATTGGGCTGAACTCTGATGGAGCGCCGCTTGCTGACCTTCTTCTCAGTGTGACTCAGGGAAACACAAGGCCTTTGTTTTGGTCATTTGTTGACTTCAGGGCAGGAAACTCCCTCTCTACAGATCACAGCCAAGCAATCACACTGGAGTTTCTACAATACTGCCCTAGCTGTGTGTCAGTTTAGTGCTGGTTTACACCCAGCAACCTCTTAGGAACAAATAACATTCAAGATTCATGATTGGGTTTTTTGCCTATCCCTGTGATTACAACGTCGTATGATGATTTACTGATCGAAAACCCAGACAAAAAGTAAATAGATGAAGTGATGGCTGTTATGTAAGGTTACATCCAGACTTGGGACCTCACTCATTGTGTGTGTTAGCCACTCTGAGACCCATGGCTGGCACAGAGGGCTCCAGCAGCACCCCTCTGGGTCCCTGTGGTCTGCGCCTCAGCACATAACAGCCACTTAGGCCGGCATTTTCCCAGGCTGAGACAACACACCATGGTGGCAGCGTGAGCCACAGAGAGGGCCTGATTAAAGAGTAGGGACAATGGAGGGAGAGAGACACAGGGACCGTGGTGGCATTTTCCATCTCTGCCACTGTCTCCTGGGGGGACCAAGTATGTGCCGTGAAACGTTTGAATTATCCCAGAATCTCTGGAATTCAGACTGAGGCACCGCGGAGAGGACCCTCGACCGGGGATCAAAGAGCTCTGAGAGGAGTGCGGTGGACTCGTGGTGAAGTCGAGTACATTGGGGAGTGTGAGTGTGTGTATTTGTGTGCGCGTGCTTGTGTGTTTCAAGAAACTAACTTGAAAAAGATTAAGAAAATGTTTGAATTTGAGTCCCATTTTCTTTTATAGCTTCATGTCTAAAGATAAAAAAAAAACATGTTTGACTTCTGAGTGATCACTGAGCAATGAAACACAGGCATGTGGTGTGTGTTTGTGTGCATGCTGCTGTCGTTTCATCCCTTACGGGATCCGATAATGCAATCATAGCCAATCATTGGGGAGTCTAATAGAGCGGGCGCCCCTCTTAGTCTGTGGTGGCAGTCAAGGAGGAAGAGAAACGCGAGAGGGGGAGACCTCATCCCGTTCTCCCTATCTCTCTCTGTAATTATCACTTAATGTTCTTCGGTAATCCGAAGACGTCTGTCTCTAGCTTCATCCTTTCTTCCCTCACTGGAGAGGAAATGTACAAGTCTGAAATAAATCTGCTAGCCTTTTTATTATTGTATATTTAGCACCAGAACAGAGTAGTAAATGGAGCCAGCCCAGACCACAAGCTTCCGGTATTGCAGGGCCTCAGCGCTGGCTGGTTGTCTTTGCCACAGCCAAGTCCAGAGATCAAAGCCTCCTGTACCATATACAGCTAGCTAGGCGTTCTCAGGCAATGACCTCAAGCAAGTTTTCATGTCTGAGATAGTGTTTGTTTGTGGCCAAGATACACGTGGAGTGTATAGAATGAGTCCACTGTACAAGTATGCCTTTCAACGTTTGCGTGAGCATCTGTCAAAGGCAGTTTTATGAATGTATGTCTGTCTTTTTGTATCCGGATGAATCCATATGTCTGTGTGCATGAGGCATTGTCTTGTGTTTGTTTGATCTTAAAGCAGACACAGTCAGATTTACATTAAAGAAAAATAAATAAATGCAGGACTGTTGCGGGCACGTTATCTCACAACACACAGCACATCTTGTACAGTAGACATACGGTGATTTCATTTAAGACACATGTCCAAAATTTGTATAAAGAAGGAAAATAAATACTAACTGTGATTACCAATTTACTCCAACCTTAACCTAAACCCAAGGTTTAACCCTTAAACATCTCTTTGAAGGGGTGTCAACAAATTGAGGTGAACACTCCCCCCCCCCAAAAAAAAGTTATTCTTACAAATTTCATTTGATGCTTGAAAACTCAAACTTCCCAACAACGACAGCTGGACAAGAACACAGATTATATTTTTGTGCTACATTGAAATAAACGAGAAATGACTTCAGTCACTCGCCAGTGCTCTTCTTGAGAAAGCTGCAGAAGGCAAACAGCCACGTTTGAACAGGCGCGCAGCACTCGGTAACCTGAAACTAACCAAAGCTGGATGTCAGAGATAAAAATCTGAAACAGCTAGAATATTAAATATGCTCATAATAAACACATCAAATATCTGGATAAACATGATGGATGGAGGGAAGAAAATATATTAATAAAAATAGCTTAGAAAGAATAATTCATGGTACATAAATGTAACTAAACATATGCAAATATCAACATAATAAATAGTGTTAAACAGCACCCTTAATGATACTTTCATTTGAAACATGGCTGTAAGCGGAGCTTGAGCTGTCATCTGTGCAAGAAAGGTCAGGGGGTCAAAACACTTTCTCTCGTGTTTATTTTTGAATTCAAGTTTATAGGTCAGCTTTCCCAGATTTGGTCGTTTTATGGAAGGACTTAGTTTGACATCTGGAAAAAAAGTGCTCAGTCAAATCCTTATTTTAGTAGTTCCTATTAATAAAAAAAAAAAAAAACAAGCCACTACCGACACCAATAAAAGCAGCTCCCTCTGGGGAGATGAGAACGGTGGTTGTTATTACCCACATCCTTCCTTCATCGGCGTCTTCACTTCCTTCTGTGCACACTCACCGTAATCCCAGTCTAAAAATTACCCAGCAGTGCAGTGGCGGCAAGTTGTTTTTTTAAGCTGTTTTTTAGGGGCTTACGCTCACTCTTCGGAGCTGCCATCGGAACGAGGTGTCGGCAGGTCGTCTCACGGATAAGGCTGTAATCTGAGGTGTAAAGTTATACGAGGGATTTGGGAAAGTGAGAGGCTGTCAAAGAGCGGCAGCATAGGGTGTCTAACATGGATGGGGATGCATGTCTTGATGATCAGGCTTTGTTAGAGAATCTGGTTTATCCAGCACGGCTCAGGTCAGCCTATGTAATGTATATCTTTATTTGAATACGTCCTTCTCATGTAAAGCAAAAATAAAAAGCTGATCGTCTCATGACTGCATGCAGTAAAAATCAGTCTCCTCCATAAATCTAGATCTTCCAAGTCAAATGAAATGAAACTGGTTTTACAGTGGCTAATATTAGCTGAGTCTTACACCCGCCGTGCACGCATACACACACTCTCATGAAATCAGGCACAGTCACATGCATGGTTGAGGGGGCAATGCGGATTAGCCTTGAACTCTTTCATTTTTAAAGCCCCCCCCTTTTTTTCTCCTCCTCTTTCTCTGTGGCTCGTTAAAGATTGTGTCCTGTGTGTGATGTGGCAGAGGAGAGCAGTCAGAGTGAACTGATTACGGACGAGGGCCAACGTGCCTTTGAGTCATGGCACCGAGCAGCATTCCTCACGTGCTTAAAAATAGTAACAGTTGAGCTTTTTCAGGTTTGTTTTTCTCATTGGATGACTTTGGGGCATCCTCTGTCAGACTCAAATCATAACCAGATTCTCTTAAACCACCCCCAACCCCCCCACCTCCAATTTTCTTTCACTTTGTCATTGGTGAGTTTGTTTAATCTCATGAAGAAAATTGTCTTAGCGTGGGAAAGGCAAGATTCTTTTGGGTATAGGTTTTGTTGTTTTAGAGTTTGTGCACATAGTTTTTTTTCTTTCTTTCTTTCTTTTATTTATTTATTTATTTTTTCTAGTGGAGGAGGAAGAAAAAGTGCCAGCTTGTGCCAAACCCTCACAAAGTGCAGATAAAATGCAGTTGAGTGAGAGGGAGGCCGCAACACCACGACAAAGATACGGGCTGTCTAAGCAAAGAGCTTTACAAATGACAATCTCCAGGGGGAAGCGGGGTGGGGAGACAACATAAGGGAGAAGAGGAGGCGAAGAGAAGAAACAAATGTGGATAGATTGGTGGGAGGGGAAGGAAGATGGGTCTTGGGAGGGTGGGGGGCACAGTGCAGTGAGGAGGGAAAGAGGGAGGGGGGTAGATGAGAGGGGAAACATTCCCCTTGCCCACATTAAAGACATAAAAAAGAAAACAAACAGAAAAACATGTCTGACATAAAGAGGCTGGTTTCCGCGGCGACAGCACAATGGCTGCCTGTGGCTCTCGGGGCCCTCGCCGTCCCGTCTGGGGCCCGGCACCAGCGAAAGTCACCGCAGTCACAGGGCACATCAGCGTGTGTGTGTCTGTGTGTGTGAAACATGGTGAATGTCATCACAATCCCAGTGCTGTGGGAACAGTCATGAAAGGGACCCCACTCGGAAGCCACAAAAGCTTCTTTCTGCTTCTTCTCTTCGGCTTTTAGCCTCTTTATTTATCTTTGCAAAGGGGGAGCCAGATGAGGAGGGAGGACTTGCTCTCTCACTCTGTTCTCTCTCTATGTCTCTCGCTCTCTGATAGATAGCATGACCCATAGCTGCAGCCGTTTTGCCCTACTGACACCTTAAATCACAGCAGCTACTATTTCAATCATCTGTTCTGGCTGTGTTTAGCTGTGTTTCTTTGGATGTTTATTCACAGCTCATATCAGCTCAATCAGATCAGAAAAGCACAATGCGTTTCTTTGGAGACACCCTGTGGGGACAAACCTGGCGTTCCCAGGAATGCCTCATATATTCAGGTTATTTGGAGTGAATTGTGAAGACAGCCAGACAGCAAGTGCATCAGGTCCCAGGATTCCTCATGTGTCTGAAAGGCCGATAAATCCCTCATGGGTTCGGCCCAGAGAGAGCCAAGCTACTCTGATGCCAGTTCCCATGCCAATCCATTCTTGAGCCCTGCGACAGAGCAGCCAGCCACAGTCTGACTATTATAAAGGACTCATACCAATAAGGAATCAACTGATTTTGAGGGCATATGTCAATAACACTTGCATGCAGCAGGGCACCATGCAGGGTCCCTTTGACCACATTTGGCCTTTCACAGACTCACTACAGGGCTTCAAGACACTGAATACATTTCATTTGATTAAAGCTTTGATGACATTTAATCTATCTATCTATCTATCAAAGCAATGCATTATTCGATATTTGCATTAATTTTTACATGCATTCTCAAAGTAGATAATTGTGACACATTATTATAGTATCAATATAGTGTTCATTAAAAATTAAATGGGTTGGTACATTTCAATGCCAGGCTTTATCATAGTCATATCAGCAGTGACATTTTAGTAGTTCTGGTTTAACAGTTTCTTTGCACACTTGAGCTTTTTTCTTTTCTTTTCTTTTCTTTTTTGTGGTTAAGATACTACTTATTTTTTAAAATTTGTTATTTCAGCAGCATTGTATTGCAACCAGGTATCTATAATTGTAAAACTTATTTTGCGAAGGTGTCACATTCAGAAACGTCAGATTCCAAAAATATCAGCTGACTTTTTGGAATCTGACTTTCTGAAGGTGAAGGTGTCATTTTTAGCTAGCTCTTGTTACACATTCAAATATTATTATTAATATTTTACTGGCATTTTTACTTATGATACAGCTCCCATATATCCATATCTTTATTCTTTTTCTTTTTTGCTGATTCAGATAAATGTACTTCACTTTTATATAAGATATCTGCACTATTTCCACTTTTTTGGCGATAAATTATGCACTAAGTTTGAGTTTTCAAGCATCAAATAAAATTGAGAAGTTTTAGGATGCACAGCATTTAAGTTTCATGTTTCTTTTTCAGCAGATTTAAATACCTGCCTTTGTTGTTTTGTTTGTTTGTTAGCTTACACTGGTATGCGTACAGTTAATTTTGATGGGAAAAAAGGGAGAATTGGTTGAGTTGGTTTACAGTTACTGAAACACAGAGTACATATCATGAAAGTAAACCATGCAGTGAGACGTATCAGTGATCAGTTATTAAGTTTGACTGAAAAATGAAGAGAAAAAAGTCACAAACAAAATACCCTGCTGAGTTTGTTCCATCTCACAGAGTTTCAAACAATAGCAGCAGTCATGCATCAGAAAGAATAATTGCAGCTGAGTGTTTGTGCCTTATAAATTGTGGGTATGTGCTGTCCACATTCGCGTGAGGGAGTTTCGCGTGTGTGTTTGCTTGTATGAATCAGTCCATGGCCTTGTGTGTGTGTCCTTGTGCATTCACACGTTCATATTTGAGTTGCGCATGTGTGCGTGTGTATGCAAATTGTAAAAGTATGAGCTTGTTAATTTCAATAAGGGACTTTGCCTTGTTGTGGTTTGGTGGGATGGGAGGGAGAATACTTGAAGTGGCTGACCAAGATCGCCAGAAATCTCCCAGAATTCCATCCCACCATCCAGCGCCAGCTCTTTTCTCCCTCTAATGTTGGTTTTACCGTTCCTTCACATACACACACCCAGCATGAAACCATTTTTATAATTAATGTATCTATTTATTCATTTATCTCCTTAATTACTTTCCATTTATTTATTTTTTTCTTTTTCTGTTGCTTGCCTCATCTTGGAACAGCTGGGTGGTATGGCTGGCAAAGCAGAGTGATCACTCTCTTTTATATTTCTTTTTTTTTTGCGACACAAATGGCAAAGCTAATCTTTGAAGGTGAAGTAAAGGGTGGGTGGATGGATGTTAAAAATAACAATGTAGAACACTGAAAGCTGACTTCATAGATGTCTTTTTAATCTCTCTCTTTTTTCCCCAGGTTTCTGATGCTGAAATGAAATCCAGATCTGAATTAGAAAATGATCAGTAATGAAAGGATATGTGAACGGGGTAGTGGGGGTTGTTTAGTGGGAGAGAAAAGGGATTTCTCTTCTCTTTTAGCCCTGACTCATATCCACCACACTGCGAGCCCCCTGGTGACGGTCACACTGATTACTCACACTTGGGTCTTTCAAATGCACTCGCTTGCATATGTTTTAGGTTATTTTACTACTTTACACATGTGATGTGACAAAAGTGATTGCAGAAAAGGCTTAATTACACTCAGTGTGAGCAAGATAAAGCCAGAAAACATATCAAGACTACTTGAAAGTTTTTTCAACATTTTTTTAAATGTAGCTGATTTTAGGAAATAGATTAAACGACAACGATGACCAAATGAAGTTTTTAAAAATACTTTACTCGTTCAACCAGTATACACAAAGACCTCGCACTCATTCATTGTAGCAGCCTTATGTTTAAACTAACACACCCTTCCAGTCTGCCAGGCAGGAAGAGACACACTCAGCTGGGCATTGTGTGCAGAGGGCATGCCACTTGGCCTCTCTCAGTCTTTCACATACACATATGCACACACTGCTGGGTCACTTAGGCATCTCTCCTAACAACCGGCGCCTGGGTCTCATGTTTCCATGGCAATCTGCACCAGCAATCTTCCCACGGTGGCAGCGGAAACAAGTGTCGCGAGGAGCTCTGTGTGTGAATGTGGGCATATAGAGAGCGCTATCTTGTCCAGTGAAGAGGCCAGATGTTCAGACACTCAGTGGGGTGATTCCTCTCCTTGACCCTTCAGTACCTGCCCTCATCTCTGCACATGCAGGCTGAATCAAAGAAGTTTTGAATAAGTCAGGTTTATCTGTGCCTGAGTGCTTATCTTGCAATTCTTGATGTTGTGAGTTTAGAAAATCCAAATCTGCATCCTGGTCTAGAGTTTATGTGAAAGATAAATGTAGCCACGGTTACATATCCCCTTAGTTCTTGATAACTGTTTCGAGGCCTCAAGTTTGGTATTTTCGCTCGTGGGATGATAAGTTACCAGCTAACACTAGCAACTTTAATTTAGACTACAGACCCATACATCTGTATGTATGGGTGACATATACTGTATATGACCCATACATCTGTATGTATGGGTGACATATACTGTATATGACCCATACATCTGTATGTATGGGTGACATATACTGTATATGACCCATACATCTGTATGTATGGGTGACATATACTGTATATGAAAGATGGGCATAGCTTTTGGGTTCTGAGTTATCTTTATGGCCAGCAGGGGGCAGCTCCCCACAGTTAAAAAAACACTTCCAATTAAAACAAGAACAACTTTTACTGTCCCATCATTGGGAAATTTAGGGAATATTATGCGTTGGCTGGGATATGAATCCAGGTCAACTGCTTGGAAAGCAGCTATGCTAACCACTATATAGTGACAATTAGAAGGCTATGGGGAAAATGGCCCTCAGCTGCTTTGCTCTGTGACGGCAATAAATACTTTCCTGATGACGTTTTGAGATCAGTCACTAATTTCAAGTCTAAGTAAAGATGAAGTTCTTTTCATAAATGATGGTCTTTATTAGAGTCATGTCACAGTGTCCATCTTTTTTATACAGTTTATGATGGGTTCATTGCCACCTGCTAACTCTAAAACAAACAATTCAATTCAATTTTATTTATACAGCGCCAAATCACAACAGTCGCCTCAAGGCGCTTTTTATTGTAAGGTAAAGACCATACAATAATTACATAATAAACCCAACAATCAAAAACGACCCCCTATGAGCAAGCACTTGGCGAGAGTGGAAAGGAAAAACTCCCTTTTAACAGGAAGAAACCTCCAGCAGAACCAGGCTCAGGGAGGGGCAGTCATCTGCTGCAACCGGTTGGGGCTGAGGAGAGAGAGACAGGACAAAAGGCATGCTGCGGAAGAAGGAAGGATTATTAATAAGCAATGATTAAATGCACAATAGGATATAAAGAGAGTGAAAGAGGTGAATGAGAAGAAACACTCAGTGCATCATGGGAACCTCCCAGCACGCGATCAATTCCCCAAAGCGAGGAGAGCAGGGGAGACAGAGACCAGACAAGTCAACAATTTCACTCACACTCTGAAATTTACAGCTTGTTACCAATTTTGTTTTATAGTTTATTCCCCCCTCCCATAGCTTAGCACTTTACAATGTTGTCCTGGCTCCATAAAACTACCATAAAGCTAAGTTGGAGACTTCAGTACAGGTACATAAACTAATGGGTGATGTCATGGTGACTATGTCCATCTCTTTTATACAGTCTATGTGGCTGAAATGCTTTTGGGGCCAGCTCCCAACAGGAACTAAAGTTTTTGAAGACTTCCTTGACATTATTTGTTACACTGGATGTTAATGCTTTAAAAAGTTGCATTTAGAAAACTGAACATAAATCATTGGCATTGCTTGCAAATCTTTGTGGTATACTTCTGTAATACTTTAGGTTTTGCACATTTAAACAGGATCAAAAAAATGCCAACATTTTTAGTTAAACTGGAATGAAAAACTGCTGACACTGCTTAATTATGTCTACAAAATCCTTTTATGCATGTATGTGACATTTCTTTCCTCATTTGTGTTAGCTCAAAGGTCTGTGTCGCCTGTGTTTCATCTCTGCAGGCATGTTTTCACTCTGTGCTGTTCGTCTCTCACACACAAAATTGCTCAATAACTGGAGTCAAATGTGACTTGCGAGACTGCGCAAGTTGTGTTGTGCATCGCCGCCATGTGATGGAGTGTTTTCACAGTTCATAATTCCCACCCCCCACACCCCTGCTGCCATTGTTCTACAGAACAGCATAATTAAAGGAGCAGAATGATAAAGAAAGGAGGGCATAAAGAAGGAAGGAAGGAAAACAGGGTGAGATTGGAGGCTAATTGACAGAGGATGACTGAGCAAAGGGGTGGAAAGATGGGGCTTGGAGGGGAAGGGGGGTGCAGAGAAAGGGAAGGAGGGTGAAAAGCCAGGGAAGGGCAGATTAAAGGGAGAGAGGAGGGACACGGAAAGGAGGCGGGGGAGCCAAAACTGGCAACCCTGCCCCAACTGCCAAAGTCCTGTTTTGCCATTGGGTGGCTGTTACAGGGAGAGGGAGCCAAGAGAGAAATAACAGAGAAAGAGTGAGAGAGACTATGATTGGATGCCAGTGATAGAGTAAAAGACTAAAGCGGCTTGTGAATTTTCTTAGTTGTCATGGGCCCTTGGGGGTTGATCAAGTGGCACCGTTGAGTCACAGAGGAAAAGACAGAAGGCGCATGAAGAAACATCGACAGCCAAAACACCAAAACAACAAACAGAAGTGACAAGAAGTAACTAAGGACAACGGGGCTCTTATAAGAAACCGCGCAAGACAAGCAGAGAGTGAGGGGCACTCAGGGTGAGTGCCTCATCCAGAGGGAGACTCTCTACAAGCAGCAGAGAGAAGAACCAACAAAATCATCCAGCCGGATCCATCAGTCCCTCAGCCTTCTATCATCAGTCTTCATCACTCCAGCCAGCGAGGAAGGGGCAGAGAAATGAAGAGACCTCATGATTACAGCTCCCCGGACTCGGACACAGACGAGTTCATTGATGTGGGGCAAGAAGACAGCTACTGGTGAGCCTCCTTCAATCACACCTGAGTTTGTAACATGCTCCTTCCAATCGTGCTTGAAAAGAAAATTACACAGTGCACGACTGTATTTAGCAGACAATTTTAAAGACAAATTGGCCCTGAGAATGTTTTCCAGTCATCCGCGCCATAACAAGTTTAAAGACTGTGGGAAAAGTTTGAGGTCCCAGAAGGTTATGTTTATAAAGCAATCACAGCAAAATAGAGCATATTATTTAAAGAGTCCTGCATTCAGGTAAAAGTTTTTGTTTTGTTTTTTTAGTATTGACAGATTTTAATTTGGAAATCCTTAATCTTTTAAGCAAATTTAAAAACCTGTGATGTGCGTGTGAAACAGACAGGTCGACAAGTGTTTGAGGCCCAAGTCAGCAAAGCCCTCTGGTTCAGAAAAGTTGATCTAGATACATTGTGTTCACTTTCTGTATGAAACAGAGGCTTTACAGCCTTTGCTGCTCATGCCAGTAAGTGCAGAGGTTAGTCGAAAAAGCTGCACGCATGACATCCATGTAAAAAACAAAAAACTTAGGCCCGACAATGCTGAAGTGTCAGCACAGGGGGTGAAAACATGAGCAGAAATTCACGATATTTTTGTCTGAAAATTAAATGTCTTCAAAAGTAAAATACAGCAGAAATATCACAAAATATCCATAAAATATTTTTGATTAAAGTGACAATACAGTAAGGTATTTTATAGTAAATTTGATTAAAAAAGTTAATCTTTCCACTTGAAATATGTTTTATAATTTCATGCAAACAGCGTGTGAGTGAATTAATGAGCGGATTTTACTGAATATCTCCTCAAAGAAGTATTGTCATACACACGTTCTGGCTGCATTTCTGAGATTTAATTCAGGGCCAGAAAAACTGCTATTTAAAAAGTTATAACGCCTGGAGAAAACTAAAATACTTGTGGAATAGAAAAAAAATTCTAACCTTTGAGTTCAAATGTTGGCTGCAGTGCCAAGGCGATTAAGTGCAGTCTGTTGCGTGTAACTTGTTCCAGTGTTGTGCAAAACGCCTGACAAACAGTACAATCATTCGGACTATTTTAAAGTCATTAAACCGTTTTGCTTTTCAGATAAATTAGTCAAATTTCTTGACTTGCATTAAAAGACATTTGGATTAAAAGCAGCAGTCATTAAAGTGTATTTGTAGCAGCATACAAAAACTCATTCCCAGCACCGCTGCTTACATCACAGGCAGCGAGCAAGCCAGCAATACTAAACACGGTTTAGATAAATTAAATTGCCATGTGACATGCAAACAGAAGACAGCGCCGCCTTTTCAAGTCAACCCCATCGAACATAAACCTAAACAAAAACACACAGCTAAATTGGCAGCCTTCATGTTAAAATCTAATAGACATGCAATAAGTCTCTGGTGGGGCAGTTTGAAGGAAACTGTGAGGCTCAGAGTCTCTTTTGGGCCTGTAAGACGAGAGTTCACAAACAAACACAATCCATATTGAGTGACTGTACTCGGAGGAGCTCATGCTCCCATGCAGCATGTTGGAGCCCCATGTGAGCACGAGCATCGCCCCAAGGCTGTGTAATCATCTTTTCTAAAAGTGCTTTTGCTCAGATGGAAAGGAGAACAGCATGTCATTTCACTGAGACTAATGTCCAGAAATGCATTAAAGCAAAAACAATCTCATCTTCCCTCCTCTCCCGGGCACTGCTCTGCTGTTCTGTGCCCAAAAAACAAATTAGATTGAAGGGAGTTTGTGTGCCATCCTGCCTCTGTGTCATATTAAGGAGGGTAATAATAACAATATGCAGGAGAATCAAATGTTTTCTCTCCGTCCCCTCTTGCTCATCTTGCTCTTTTTCACACTATCTCCATGGTGCAGCCCAGTCACAGGGTCCATGTCTCCAGGCAGCGCTTCTCAGATTCTGGCCCGAAAGAAGAGAAGAGGAGTGAGTGGATTATAGCTTTGGATCTTAATCTGTTCCGTCTTGTCTCTTTTTGGTTTGGTCTGCAACTCCATTTGCCTTTTTTCTTTCTTTTTTTTTTTGGACTTTGTTTTTGCAGATCATAGAGAAGAGGCGCAGAGACCGGATCAACCACAGCTTGTCAGAGCTCCGTAGACTGGTGCCGAGTGCTTTTGAAAAACAGGTAAAGCATTCATTTGAGCTGCCTAGGAATTTTTTTCACAATAAGACAATAAAACTCACACCTTTATATCATTGTGTCACTTATAAAAGTGTTGCTAATTTTCCCTGCAGGGCTCATCAAAGTTAGAGAAAGCAGAGATTCTGCAGATGACAGTGGACCACCTCAAACTGCTGCATGCCATGGGAGGAAAAGGTGAGAATTTGGATTCTTGCTTGCTGGCCTTTGATTTTACCAAATAGCCTTTCATGGGAAACAGCAAATGATAATTATTTATTTTCCACCTCTTTTAGACAAGAGAAATAAACATGGCCTCTACAAAACATTTTTTATGATTTATATTTGCATTTTCCCGCTGCTTTTATTCAGTGCATGAGTAAACCAAACCATTTTTGCACTTCAGGATACTTTGATGCGAGGGCTCTGGCAGTTGACTACAGAACCCTGGGCTTCAGGGAGTGCGTTGGAGAGGTGGTACGGTACCTCAGCTCACTCGAGGGGGACTCCCCAGACCCTATAGGAGCTCGTCTGGTCTCCCACCTCTCCCACTGTGCAAGTGAGCTAGACCCTCTTCTCCTGCAGTCACCACCAGCGTCCGCCCTGCCCTTCTCTCCCTGGCCGTGGGCATCCTTTCCTCAAATCTCCCCTAACTCACCAGCCTCCTCCTCACCACCTTTCCCCAGTGGGCGGAGAGATCTGGCTCTGCTGGGGAGCTACCCATCACCCACTTCCCTACGCCTCACCCCCTTGGCTGGGTGCCAGCAAGGTGCACCACAGCTCCTTGCGCCTACAGCTCTTGCCACTGTCCACAGGGTGCCCTCCCTGGCAGCGTCTCCAGCCCTAGCCCCCTCCAGACCACCACAGCCATCTCCTCACAACGCTACAAGGGTCTCACCTCTACCTCTCTCAACCCCTTCCTCTTCCTCTCCTTCTACCTCCTCCTCTTCTACTTCATCATCCTCTGCTCCTCCACAAGTCTCTTTTAGGCCCTTTGCACCTATGGGGTCTCCCACAATCCAGCGCAGGAGCTTGAGTGGATCAGCCAAGGCAGCCCAAGGATGGGGGACTGAGATCGGTGCTTTTTGAGGGTCAGTGGACATGGACCTCCCATGTGTTCTATGTAGCAAATATTGATTCCTTTGGATAAAGAAGTATGATTGTTTCTGCTTCTAAAAGCCATATCCGATGAAGTTTCCGACCATCACAATCATATGTTATGGAACAATGAGGGAATGTGAATGAATAGCTCTGAATAAAATCATGTTGTTGATTTTGCTTGACAAACACACACAAAGAAGAGTGTCCGTCAGAGCCACCGTCACAGTAAAACACTCAGCAGAGTGTGGTTGACATTTTACTGATCATAGAACTGTGATGTTTCTTTTTTCCAAAACATTTATACTTTTGATCGGGCTCTCCGGTGAATGTTTGAGAAAATTTCTATAAAGACCAAGTGCCTTTATCTTTGTTCATGTTTTCTGTGTTTTTCTCAGACAGCATCAATAAATGCAAACAGGTACCTGCAGATTTGCCATCTGCTACCAATACATATGGGAAAGGAATGGTTAAAAAAAAGATTTCATGTTAGCCATTCATCCACATATTAACTATGTCTGCAAACACTGCCTGCTGTTCCCCAGCCATAACCCACTTGGTATCTGAGCAGTCTCCAGTGATGGCTGATGGGAGCTGTGGTCTTGTGGCTGCAGAGGATAAACATGGTGGGAGATGGTGATGTTTTTGGGATGCCGCGGCGAGGCAAACAGGCCAGTGACTTTGCCCTCTAATTGGCGGTCCCCTGTAATTAACTTTACCCTCGTATCAGTCTATGTATCTTCCTCTCCTCTGCTGTCTCTCTGCCATTCTTTCTCTCCAATCTTGTGGTACACCAGCGGATATCTTCTCTCCCTGTTTGTCTGCGCCACTGTCTCCTCAACAATGGAGAGACAGAAAAGAAGAGAGTGAAAAGGGAGGGATGGAGAGAGACCGAGAGAGGAGAAAACAAAGAAAAAGATCTGAAAGGCTGTGGTTGAGTGACTGATTTGGCGTAGACGTTCAATAACAGGGTGGGAGGGAGGCAGGAGACAGGGTTAAGGGGACTGTGAGGGTTTAAAAGGACAGGAAAAGAACTAGTGTGAATCATAGAGAGTGGGCCAGAGTGTGCAGAGTACACAAGAAACCCCCAAAACGCTGATGAATGACACTTGCAACAAGCTTGTTTCTTACTAAGATCAGCATAATTTGCCATGCTTCAACAAAACTGCTCTGCGGGGATGAGAGAGCAGAGAAGAGCCTTGTGTGTGTTTACTGCTGGGGAACGCTTTGATCTACTTCAGGATGCAATGTCTGTGGTCTGCGGTCCAAAAATGTGTGTGTTCCGCAAAGTGCATATTGTTTATTTGAGTGAGTGTGCTTTTGTGGGCTTGAGCCAGTCCCCTGTGCTTTCTTCCT
>VOQJ01042368.1:0-16923 GCA_015052665.1 Apistogramma diplotaenia | reverse complement strand
TAACAAACAGTTTATTTAACATACTATTAATTGTAAGTGACACAAATTACAGATATCTGGACTTGTTGAAAATGATCTCACCCCCAATGCAACCTCTCTCTCTGTCTCTGTGTCTGCGTCGTCAGGGTGCCATCATCCAAGAAGTGACTATCTTCTCCCTGCACCCCCTTTATATAGTCTGTGTATCTATGCCCTTATAAGCAACGTTTTAACACCTTCCCTAGGTGCAATCCCCCACTTTATGACAGTGTAAGGGCCAGAGCCCCTCTGTCCTCTTCACCATGTGCTTGTCCTTTGTCCTCTTACACAGTAAGGTGGGGGATGACTGCATTCTTAAGCACACTAGATGTTACATTTAAACTTACCCTATTCTATGCAATCTATATTAAAATAATACTTATAATAATACCTATGTAAACCACAATAAACTCACAGTTACATTACCTCCCCCCTCTCCAATAGGGACAAAAGATCTTACAACTCAGGAATTCTAGACAAGCAGTCTGCTACCACATTAGATTTCCCTGATCTGTAGTGGACAGTAAACCTGTATGGCTGCAAAGAAAGGTACCACCCAGCAATGCGTGTGTTGGCATCCTTCATTCGATTCAACCATTGAAGGGCACGATGATCAGTCTCCAAAAAGAAGTGGCGGCCCAACAAATAATATCTGAGGGAGTCAATTGCCCACTTCATTGCCAAGCATTCTTTTCTACAGTTTAATACCTGGTCTCCCTGTCCAGCAGCTTTCGGCTGAGGAATACCACTGGTCTCCTATCTCCCTCAGCTTCTTGTAGCAATACTGCTCCAAGGCCTACTCCTGATGCATCTGTCTGCAGGATGAATGGCTTCTCAAACTCTGGACTGTGTAGGACAGGCTGGGTGGTGATGGCATCCTTCAGATCTCTGAATGCTCTATCACATTCCTCTGTCCAACGTACCTTGTTAGGTGCTGAGTTTTTGGTGAGGTCATTTAAGACTGCAACCCTTTCTGCAAAATGGGGAACGAATTTCCGGTACCATCCCACCAGGCCCACAAAACCTCTTTGTCGTGGGAACCGGAAATGTTTGGATGGCCTCCATCTTCCCCACTTGTGGCTTGACCTTGCCAAAGCCAATAATAAAGCCCAGGTACTCCACCTCTTTTTGAGCTACTGCACACTTGCGAGGATTGATTGTCAGCCCAGCAGCCTTGATGCGTTTTAGGATCTCCTGCAGATGAATCAGATGCTCTTCCCAGGACTGACTGTACACCACCACATCGTCCAGGTATGCTGCTGAAAATCCTGACACATCTCTCAACACATGGTCCATCAATCGCTGATATGTGCCTGGTGCCCCCTGGAGGCCAAATGGCATAACTTTGAATTGGCACATACCAAATGGTGTCTTGAAGGCTGTGTACTCTCTTGCCTCTGGTGCCAGGGCCAGCTGCCAGTATCCTTTACTCAGGTCCAATGTGGTGATGTACTTGGCCCCACCAACCCTATCCAAAAGCTCATCAATTCTTGCTATTGGATATGGATCAAAGTTAGAAATGCCATTCAAATATCTGAAATCAATACAAAATCTCAATGTGCCATCTTTCTTTGGTACCAGAACAATGGGACTGCACCACTCACTACTTGAAGCTTAAATTATTCCCAGCTCCAGCATCAACTTAATCCCTTTCTGCAGGACTGGTACCAACCGCTCTGGAATCCTGCAGCTTTTCTGCCGAACTGGAGCATCCTCCTTAACCTGTATCTTGTGCTGGACCGGGGTTGTAAACCCTGGGGTCTCACAAAAGAGTTCTGGGTCTAGGAGGGATTTAAGAACTCACTGCTGGGAAGGGGAAAGCTGAGATAGGTCCATTGAACCTTCCTCTTTTATACCACCCAGGAAGAATTTCTCAGTCACCTCCTCATCTCTAACTGCCCGGACCAATAGCTGCTGCTGTTGCCCAGGTTGCTGCTGCACCTGAAACTCCTGAGTTTGTATTTGTTGAAATTGATGTTGCATACTTTTCCATCTCTGCTCCTGCCATGAAAAATCTTTCTCAATCTTCTCGTCTCGGGCTGCTTGAGACCGCATCAGGGACTTCACAAGCTTGTTAACTCCTCCAGCTTGTCCTCACAACCACCTGCTGCCGTGGCTGCCTGGTCAGCTGGTGTTGCCACTACCTCCTCAAGTTCAGCCTCTTGGCCCACTTTCTTTCCTCCTCTCATCATACTCCCTTTACTGCTGCGCAGGATCCCACTCCTGACACCACTTGTGACGCCACGAATGACCGGAGTGGCAAGGCTTCAATTATTGCAGGCAGAGACTTGATTTCTGTTCTCCATTTTTAGTTACTTTATTTATCACAGTTCAATTTCCAACAATTAATTCCACTGCCAGGTGAGGAAAACGTGACTCACTCCAGCAACCCAGACAAACGCTGAGGAAAACCAGCTCAGAAATCATCAATCAGAAAATCCACCCCAACTGAGTAATTAGCAGCCCCTTATATACCCAGCTGCTGATGAGCCACACCTTGCCCTTACCCTGGCAGGGGTAAACACAACCTCCCCAAATACCCTTAAAATATGCAACCGGTTACATGTTAAACATTTTCCATTAAAACAATCACCCAAACCTTTCTACAAACCCATAAATACAATAAAACCCTATACCCACACAAAACCCCCAAAACACCTAAAATCCCAAGCAGATCTCCCCCCCACCTAATTTTCTACTTAGTCTCTCCCGGAACCTTTAAATAGTGTTCAGACACACGGGGACACATTTGCCTGAACACACCCTGGAAAGACAAAGAAGAAACAGGTGAGTGACTGATACGCCACACATCCACTCACACTGTATGAGCACCAGACTGGCAATAACTACACAAACTCAGTCACATTTTGTTATCCACATGATACATTTGTGGCTAACACTGGTTTATTTATTTTACAGCGTCTGCCTGCCACACACTGAGCAGCCACTCCAGTGCCTGGAAGTAGTGATGGGATGATGAGGCCCCGTGAATGTGTCGAATCTTTCCGGCCAAATGATTCGCCATAAGCCTGATCACACGAAGCCCCGTTTAACAGCTCATTTCAGAGTGCTGACATCTGCTGGACATTTGATGTACAGCATTCATACTGTTCTGTTGCACATTAGCTGGTGAATCTTCTAGCATAATTGTCAAAATTTTCATTTGAGGTATTGGTTTGTTTGTTTATTTTAACCTTTATTTTACCAGGTAAAATGTTTGAGGACCATTTCTCATTTACAAAATGACCTGTTTGTAAAACCAGATTAAATACATCTATGCTGATCGTGGTGTATTTAAGTGGCATATTAATAAAGTACAGCATATAGAGAATGTGTAGTGCATTTGTGGATTAACGATTACAAGAAGTGCTTGGATGGAGGTGGGGGTGCTTTATTAATTTTTTTCATGAATAAAAAAAATTGATAGTGTTGGGGCGATTCATTGTTTTTGCTCTGACTTCACAGAGCATTGAAGAAGCAGCGGTGCGCAGAAACTAAAGTCCTAATGTGTACAGTGTACAGTTGCTTCTGATTATGCTGCTATAACAGTGCATCAGACTCAGATCACCTGGAACACGTCCTTTGTTTTCCACATCTTTCTCTGCAACTCGAATCGCATAATGAAGCAGTCACGTGATTTCAGAAAACGGGGCCTCGTTTGGCTATTGTCACGTGATTTTCTCAAAAACGATACGGGCCTCGACGCAGGCTTCGTTTGGACACGCCCCCTTTGCTCGACACAGGCCTCGGGGCTTCAGTACAAAACGTCACATCACTACCTGGAAGACAGAATCCCACCAATTGTTAAACTACTTAACCAATAAATATTTAAGAACTTCAATTTGTGAGTTTGTTTGATGTCCAAAAAGTGCTCAGTACTAAAAAAGTGCAAATGTGCTCCATATTTAATACTTAAAATACAAATTACCAGTAACGAAACAGCTCTTCGTTTTCAAAGAGAAAAACAAGTAGTTAAACAAGTAGGTTAACTTGCAATTCACTAACAAAGTTTATTAAAAAGTGTCACCCTGTGGGGCACACTAACCTGTCTGAGACTTGCATTTGTTAGAGTGGATATAGTGGGGAAAATGATCCACTGGTAGGTTAATATAACACACTGTATGTTTCTGCGTGTGTCCACGGCTGTAGGAGCAGGTTTCTCAGACTCATCTGCTGGAAGAAGTTGGAGTTGGAGGACCAGCTCCAAACGCTTCTCTGAGCAGTTGCTCCGTGCTGCCTCCCTGAGGACGTTGTAATAAGTGGCCAAGTGACTTCACGATGCGCTCTCCTGTGCGCTCTCACTCCCTCTGTGCCATTATCATCACTTCACCTCTTGGATATTGTGTCCTGCCTTTCCGTTTGTTATATATATTTTATTAACGTCCGACAAAAGTGGATATTTTTGCCTCATATCTCCCGAGTGTTGGCAAAAATAAACAGAAAATGCCCCCCGCCTTTGTTCGGATATCTTTTTAAATATTTACAAGTTGTCATGTCATCTCTGACTGGAAGAGGAGAGAGGTTTCCAGCCTCGATCAGAGGAGCGCTCTGGGTAAGTCAGATTTGGGCAAAATTTGCTACCATTTGTGTAAAAAAGGGAGCATGTTCTTTGGAGTTTCTTGAGAGGGCTGTTGCCCTGCTGAAACCCCCCCAGAACATTTGGGTGTGGTTACAGTAGTCTAAGTCGATTGATATCTAATTCCCCACCCGCCAAAGCCCACATACATCCTATTTATCGTGATTTGTGTCTCAGAGCCCAGAAGTGCACCATCACTTTGAGCCCGCCGGCTTTCCTGCAGGGAAAGACTGCCAGCCCACGGAGCGCCCCTCTCCTGTGGGTGCCGGAGGGTCCAGAGGCGACCCAAATCGGAATATGTGCCAGAGAGGAGACGATGTCCCGTCCTACAAGTCTCTCCCCGGATCCGTAGGAGACCGCATCAGGACTACTATGTCCTTTAGGACTATATGCAGAGGCTCCATGTCGCCGAATCCTGGCTTTGGGAGGTCCGATCGGAAAGTTGAGCGCTGCGAGAAGTGCTCAGCGACCCTTGTTGCTCTGAAGAAACAAGCCCTCAGCCTGGCTGTGCACCATCACTTCTCCTGCAAGGTCAGTGACAATGATGCTCTGATGGGAAAAGGGCTCATGTGACGCGCAGTAATCTATATAAATGTAATATGTAGTTACAATAATAATTCGGTATTTGGACTCAGCAGAAACACGACTGAACTGCAACATGAAACCATGTTGATGCTTATCAGCAGGTGGTTGCTTTTTGATATATTTGATACATTAATTTAAAAAATGCACATGGATATTTTTATGCAGCTCTTTGTGATGCAGTTTAGTGACGAATATTTTCATGAACTTGATTTTTTCTCAAAAAATCATACTTGTGAGTATGAATAATATAAATGAAAAAGATTGAGTAATGATTCATATGCTTGAAAAACTGTATTAAATATAGAAATGCAGAGGCCCTGCAGTGCAGCTTTCTTGTTGCCCTTATATAAAAACACAATTGGTTAGTCAGTAAATACATATTGCATACACACAGCTGAATAAAAAAATACATAAAGGCTCTTGCTACTAAATATTTACTGGATTTTATTGTCTTTTGTGAGATTTCAGTGAAAGTCTGTGACATTTTGAATACTGGTGGGACAAAATGAGCAATGTGAATATTTCAGCTTGGGCTGATAAACTCTACTAAACATTTTCTTAAATTATTTTATGACATTTATGGCATAAAGAGGTGTAATCTGCAGCTTCTGCCCCAGCACAAGCACAGACTTAGCCTCGCTGACCCTGCTGACACACGCTGGGCTCTACGGTGCAGACGATTAACAAGTGTTTTACGGCTCCTGTGGGCCCTTCAGTGCTGCCTTTTAGAAGTGTGCACATCTATACATTCATCACCACCGAAATCCATCATTCAGACGCCGATCGGCAAAGTAAACCAGTGACATTCCTGCGCCGGTGGTTTTAAATGGCCATGAATATTTCATGGCGACATCCCTGTGTCATCTCCACAGTCTCCTCCGTTGAGGAAAGGCTATTTATTTTTGTCCTCTTAAGTGGGATGGGGCGTGTCGTGTTTTTTAGAGACCACAGCGAGAGCAGGAGGAAGATGGGCGGCATCGTGCGGCCACAGATATGGTCAGTAGAAATCCGATAAGCCAGTTCTGGCTCCTTGCAGGTTTATTGATCCAAGCGTGATTTCTCAGTAGCATCACAGGTGCATAATGTCATCTTTTTAGACGGGTTGGATGTGATGTAGTTGCTGCTGTCTGCAGGACCTTAAATACTGCATCTGTCATCAGTTCTAAATGGACGTTGCTTAACCTGAAATTCAATTTTGTTTAGTGATGCCTCTTTGATATGTCAGGACATAATCCCTTAATATCATTTATGGGAGAAGTGCACTTAGTAGCAGCTGCTTCAGCATTGTTTAGAGTTTGAATGAACTTCTGTAAGAATTAAGAGCTCCTGTTGAACTCCTCTGAGGGAAAGTGGGTCACTGCAGTGTGTTGGATGGATAGAGTTTGAAAAGCAGCAGACAGGGAGTGAGATATAGTGTGTGTGTGTAGGATGCTTGTATGTGACACAAGAGTGTGTTTGTCAGGATGAAAATTGAGATGATGGTGCTTTTGGTTCCTTCTTGTTAGATCTGACAGCTGCAGGTCCAGACCGGGAACTCAGGTGTCAAAATCCCTCTTTTTTTTAAAGTAGCATGACTTTACTTTTTCTGACATCCTGCTCTCAGATCGTTTCAAATTAAGTTAGTTTTTTTTTTTACATCCAATCCAGACAGCAGCTGTCTATTACAATAACACAATAATGACATGACATTCTGCAAAATGCTAATATTGTTTGAAAAAAACATCGTCTCGTTTCTCCTGTTTTATATCCAGCAAAAAGCCCATTTCACAATTTTTCAGAGATGACGGGTTATTCTCCAAGAATCTGCAGTGAACTGAGATTTACGTCCATTTCTAACATGCAGTAAATACAGTTTTTTCACTGTTCTCTTAAGCATCATAAAGATAGTGTTAATCAAGGCTACAGCGCAGACAGTGACTCCACGTTCATATGCTCAGTGATCATTCATGCAGTTATTATTGTGTCCCAACTGGACATTTATGTTGGATCTTATTTATCTTATTTTGTTGGTCAATTACAGACATGTTTTGTGCAATAATAAAAATCTATTGTAAGCAGCAAAGGTGTTTTCCATGTTTTTAAATTGTACAGGACTTGAGGGACCTGTCAGCATTTCTTCATGACAATCTCCGGGTCCACAGTCGGTCCACAACGGATTTCAGGGAAAGGGATCAGGGGGAGTGTGGAGCCTGTGGTACGAACCTAAACCAGCTCAAACAAGAAGCCATCCATGTGGCTCTGAGCCGGGGTCAGGCATTAGCCAAACCTTCTTTGGAAGCCTGTCTCAGCACCGGCTCACTGTTGGGACAAAGTGAGACAAAGCAAGGAGACAGGGTTTCCAGGGAGGCTGCCACGGCTTTGCATCAAAGCAACACTCCTCAGAGCCCACGAAGCCCCAGGACGCCTCAGAGGACCCCGCAAACCCTCCGACGGAGGGGGCCCAAGCTTCCCAACCCCGATATGGGACGCTGGGTACAGGAGCAGCAGCAGCTGGTGGCTTCTAAATCTGCATCCAGTGCTAATGGTGTCACCGCCCACCCTTACCATCAGGTACTCCTATAAGCCCTTCCCTTAGCATTAAATCACACATAACACATCCCCTCTTAATGAGCTATATGGATAATGCATGCCTTTACGGGTGCACATGTCAGCATGCCAATGATTCACGGTGCCTAATCAGAGCCTATTTCGATCGCATGGCTGAGTGTGTTGTTTCAAAGTACTTTTGCTAATGGAATGGAATTGGGTCGTGATTTACCCTTGTCACAAGAGCTGCCCAGTCAAAAAGCACTTGTGATCAATAGACGCGTGGTCATATTAAGCACTGCGGCTGGTGAAATATACATTACTGTGATAGAAGAAGCTTGAACCCAACCTTCCCAAGTCCCCAATGAAAAAAGATTACAGATGAACCTGTACAAGGTGAGTGAGAACGTTTTATTACCGCACTTCTGGGCTTGGTTTTGCTGTGCGTTTAACTCGTGATACTCACAGAGGAAAATCCAAGAATGATTCTGGGGCCATACCTGGCCTGGTTGACAGATAATAAGTATAAGCATCACAATTTGCTGTTTACTAAACCACCCCATGAGTATTAGTTCAGTACACAGACTGTATATAAAAGATGGACAATGTTACCTACTGGTTTCTGGAGCCTCAGGGTTATTGGTTTAGATGCCACCGTGTGTGTGTTTTTAAAATAACTAGAAATCACCATGTTTATGCAAGAAGCTGGAGAGCTAAATCAGCTAACCTAAGAAGCTAGGTTAGCAGGCTGCATCCATAAACTGTGCAGGTACAAGATGCAGATATTTAATTAGTGCAGAATAAAATAATACTAGAATTTCCTGGACAGTCCGTACCACACAGCAAGCTTAATTTTTACACTTTTATTTCTGGTCATTGCAACATGGCCATGTATTGGGATCCCCTTTCTTGAAGAGTTAGCCTCAAGTGCAGTTTTTGACACTTCCTTTGTGGCTTAATGCTTCAGTCCCTGATATTTCCGCTGGTTTCAATAAAACATTTATATTTATTGTCGAAGATATTCCCAACTTTAGCATCTCTTTTGTGCCGTATTGAACCTGTTGAAGCTAAAGATGGACAATCGATTTACTTAGTGTATCCTTAGTGAATTGGAGACATTTGAGTAGTGTGGACCTGTAAGCAGCCAAACATTATGTTAGGTAGAAATTAAATTGTGATGTTATTGATACTGCAAGTTTTTTAAAACCCATTTTCAAGCCATGTAATTATCACCACAATATCATGACTAACAAGGTCTACAGTGCAGAATAACAGCAATACTTCCATTTATATTTGATGCAGAGTTGCTAACAATGCACCAGCTGGGATGTACAGCTTTAGCATCAGTCTTTTAGTATATCATGCATGTAGGCATCTGTTTAAGATCTTTTGCCAATAAAAATTTGGAGTCAGATATAGATGGCATTTACCTGAGTTAGCTAGCCAGCTGATAAAAATCTGCTGGCTGCAGTTGTCAAAATTGACAGTCACTGGGCAGAAAAGAGAAGTCTGCTTTTGTGAGAAATCAAAGAGTCATTGTTTCAAAAATGGCAGAGACTTTTTGCTCATCTGTTCAACTGTTATCACCATGTGTTGTGTGAGAACAGGAAACAAACACTAATGAGTGCTCAGCTGGACCAAAAGAGTCTACAGAGAGTCTTTCACAACTGTTGTTTTAAATGCATGTCTAATTAAATATGACAATAACAGCGCAAAGTCCTACTCAAATGAAATGTTCCTGTACTGTGCACGACTGTGGAAGAAATGAGTCAGACGGCTTCAGAGTGAGAGTGGATCAATAGACGTTTTTACAGCTTAGGTGAAAGTGTGGGACGAAGAGTGAGGAGGGGAGACTCGAAGAAGGGTAGAAGGAAAATGGAGGACGAGGAGTAAAGGAAATTAAGTGTGCAAGATCGGAGGAAAGGAAGGGCAAAAGGGAAGGAGGGAGGAAAACAAGACACCATAAAAGACCGCATGAGAAATTAGAGGGAGGGAAAGTGAAGCTATAAAAAAAGATTATGACAGATGAAGAGAGTCAAAAAGGAGAAAGCAGATGTATGTGGGGAAGTGTGCATTATCCATATTATCTCTGGCTTCCTCATTCCCAACGATGACCACAGATTTCCTCTGGCACTAATTGGCACTTTATGTCTGGATGCTATGAAAATATAAGTTGACTTTGTTATCCGGCCTTAAGAACAGGCTGAGATGTTGGCTCAGAGGCCTGCAGCGCGCCTCTCTGACTTCCCGTTGAGCTGCATGCTGAGTAGGTCATGTTGCATGCACATACACAAACGCTGCGAAGTCATGAACGAGTCCTAAACAGCCACACTGGAGTGCTGGAATATTCTCTCATAAGGCTCCTTGACTGATTATTTGACTGCGTGCATGAGAGGCCGTGGCAGCACGTTCACTCTGAATCATGTTTCGAAGTCGGACAGCAGTCACTGCAGCCTTCACAAACTATTCTTCACACTTCAAATGCAGCTGGCATCCATAATATGACTAATGGTGTATGTTTAACCCAGTGCGCTCCTCTCAGCCTGCATGCCCTACTTACACAGACGCCCACCTCATGTTCGTCCCCGGAGTAATTCCCATGATAATAGCCCCTTTTGGAGTGGGTGCTGGAGTGCAATTACAGATTTGGGTTTTTATAATGAGCTTTTTCCCCTGGCAGACTACAGATGATGCCCATCTGAGCTGCAGGGACGCTGGGACTGTACAGACGACCTCAAAGCTCCCTCACATATCCAGAGTGATGTCCATAGCCAACACTGCAGCTATGTCTTTTCTGGCTAGGTAATCCAATATATACTCTATCTAATATGCATATTAAAACTGAAGGTATTTAAAAATGAGATGTACTGGCTATAGCAGGAGTTTCACTGCAATGAAACGCTCCCTGACTTCCTTCCTGTAGGGCAGCCGAGAAGCTCAGCCTGACACTGAGGAAAAAAGGCCAGGCTTCTGATCCAGCTCCCTCTCAACTCTCCACCTGCTTCAGGGAAATCATCCAGAAAAACCCACCACCCGTCCCCACCTGCCTGCTGCAAGCTGCCACTAGAACCAAGGATTCGCCCAATGTTGGCAAGGTGGACTTCAAATTCTAGCACATCAACATGCAAATTGATCTGTAGTACACTCAAACGCATTAAGCACAATTACTTTGAAATCCCATCAATTATGATACTTGGATGACAGAACATAATTTAGGCACTCATTAAAATATGTCACGAAGAAAAAAAAACTGCTGTTCATCCAGAAAGTTTTGGTAGTCACCAGGCTGGAGAGCATTACTTTCATTTGGGGTGGGTACTTATTTGAAATGTGAAATGTAAAAATGTAACGCTCAGTTGATGAAAGGATTTCCAGAGTTGCTACTAAAAAGAAAACTCACAAGATAATTAGAATTGAATGGTTAATGTGTAGACGTGGGAACAATGATCTTAGAGAATAGGTTGGCCATCCTTCAATTCAATTCAATTCAATTCAATTCAATTCAATTCAATTCAATTCAATTCATTCAGCGTCAAATCACAACAAATAGTCGCCTTAAGGTGCTTTTTATTGTAAGGTAGAGTCCTACAATAATTACAGAGAAAACCCAACAATCAAAACGACCCCCATGATCAAGCAGTTGGCGACAGTGGAAAGGAAAAACTCCCTTTTAACAGGAAGAAACCTCCAGCAGGCTAAGGGAGGGGCAGTCATCTGCCGCGACTGGTTGGGGCTGGGGCTTAAAGCTCTCCTAAAGGTAGTAGTTGCTAGATGGAACTGCTGTTCTAGTATGTAAGTGGCCCCCTGAAAGGCTTCAGCATTAGTTGTGTGGTGGTCAGAGTGGTGGCCATATTGATCTGCTGGGACTTTGACACACAACCCTCTCCAGGGTTTACAGAGAAAAGAGGACATATTCTGTGAGTGGCAGCTCTGTGGGTGAAAATGCTTTGCTGATGCCAGAGTTCAGAGGCGAATGGCCAAACTACTTTGAGCCAATAGGAAGGAAATAGTAACTTAAATAACCATACATTACAACCAGGGTATGCAGGAAAGTGGGGCTTAAAATTTGGCGTAAATAATGTGACGGCATGGATCGACCCTGCCTTGTTTCAGAAGTTTAGGCTGCTACTGGTGGTGCAATAGAGTGGGTTTTTTTCATGTCATATAAACACGAGTGTTGTTACTATGTTCATCCCTGACAAGGTGTAACACATGGTGAGTGTATATGTGGATTGTACATTGGCAGAATACTGTCTATCTCATCAGCACTGTGAGCAAGCTACAAATACAGTCAATAATATTTTTGCTTGACTGATGTATTACCCCCATGCTGGTCAATATACAGTGTTTACATGGCACATTACTAACAATAGGATCAATCTCAGTAATTTTGTTCTGTGATATATACTTACATTTCTGCAAAGGTGCACATCATTCTATGGATTTAAAGCAGTACAATAAATCAACTGGTAGCCAGCACTCAGCTCCACCCCTGCATAGAAAGTGTATTATCTAATGACTTCTTTATAGTACACACAGACACTCTGAATGCATTATTTAAAGAGGGAAATATAGGCAGGTCCCACAATTAACGACATCACCGGGAAACTACGTATCTTATACTGCAGTGTATAAATACAGAGAATGAGCTCAGACTGGTGACGTATCATGGAAGGAAGAGCCCATAAACACCATCTTGGAAGTGTTTTGACCGTGCGTGTTGTGGGGTAAAGCGATATCAGTCAATTTGGAGGAGATCCTATATCACTCCTCCTTCATGATACACTGTAATGTGGTGCTAATGTCTCCATTTTGTTCCCCTCCGCCCTTCTCCTCAGCTCCTTTGGGAGACAAACTGGGGGAGATCAATATGGCTGCCTACCCTCCCCTTGTCTCATAGATGTACTCTTGGGTGTAGTCTAGAGTTACAGATAAGGGCTCAAATAGACCCCACCGCTGGCCACACCTGCCCAAGCACTCAGCTTTGTTTTGCTTGTCGTGCAGGAACATGCATGCGTGTGGGAGCCGAGGAGGATTTTCTCTCATTGTAAATGGTTCTCTTGAATAATTTAACCCTCATAAAAATAGTTCCGTATGGTCAAGAATCCACTTCTTGCGTAAGAAATTAAAATTATGAGGAGGTAAAAAAATATCCTTCATGGGATAGTGGTAAGTTATCGTGTGGCAGATGGAAAATGGCTTTCACGTTTTCAAATTCAGTCAATGAAGGATGATGTCATAATGGTGTAATGCAGCCCTGTGCATTTTCAGGAAAACCACATTCGACTGGGTGTCAGGACATACGTCTATTTGCAATCTTGCAGACCTGAATTCTGGAAAGCCAGTTTTATAACTGGCTTATAAACACTGTCCAGTATATGCTGCCATTGTTTTTGACCTGTGAGCCTTGTTAAGAGGCTGTCAGAATCAGGATATAACTTAATTTAAACCTTGAATCTGCTAAAGCTCAGACTTCCTCCAGAGATGTGCATTAAGGAATTAATGTCACAACATGCAGAAATATAGCAGGAGGAATGCATTGTCATGCAGCTGATATATGATGTATGAAGCGGTTGTGTAGTTGCTGCACTACAACTTAATCATGTGGTGTATTGAACTCAAGAACTCCGATAAAGGCTTCATAAGCTAGCTTACATACATGGAGAGTAAAAGCAGGCTACCTAGTCACTTTATCCATTTAATATATTATGGAGTTTTCTAATAAGGGTATTTGACCCTTTCCTAAAGACTCTATGGGATCAATATACATACACCAAAAAGCACTGCTGTTTCCCAGAATGGATCACTATAACCGGTTTGCTAGCGAGCATCGCTATTAGCATTAGCAGCGGTTCACCGGAAGGCCCGCCCCCCAGGACAGAGGGGCTCCATCAAAATATTTTTTATACTTTAATCCCTGATTTGTGTCTAAATATAGGCCTGCAGTAGAAACTTATTTAGGAGAATGCTTGTGAATACAAAGCATTACAACATCACACTCCTGCAGCCACTAGCTCATAACACAACAACACAACTGCAGCAGACAGCGGTTTTAACTCTGCACAAGCGGAAACGTTTTTCTAGCGTCCAAAACTGCACTTTTTTAAAAAAGTAACCATTAAACATTTACTAGGAAACAGCTGGAGGTCCTTCATCAACCACCTGAACAGCAAGTGAAGAAAAGAGAACGTTGTAGCTGCTCCATCCACCACTGTTTGTTTACACGGTGAAAAACGGCAGTACGGAAGTTAAAATATGCAGATGAACTGAAAAAATATTTCTTATCCGATTACTCAGTTAATTGATTGAATAATCAATAGAATACCCGATTACTAAAATAATCGATTTATGCAACCCAAGATGTCATTATTATGAGTTTCAAGTATTGAAGAGATATTTTACAACTTGCCTACAGTATTATGCCATGGTGATACTGTGGTTACCACTGTTACCTCAGTGCAAGAAAGCCATAGATTCAAATCTACCTGCTGGTTGTGGCTCCCATGTTGATTTGATATGCTTTCAGTTTGCCTGCATGGGGCCTCCCTTGGTAACCTGGCTTTTTCACTGTAGTCCAAAGACATGTTTGTTAGGTTAATTGGTAATCCTAATTTGGCTGTAAGTGAGCAGAAATGGTTGTTCTCTGTGTTAGCTGTGCAGCAGACCTGTCTCTAACCTGCCTCTTTCCCCACAACAGCTGGGATAGGCTCCATTTGGAAACTTGCACATGGAGGTGGGTTTCATAGTGGCTTGCAGATGTCCATCAACTGTTGGCAGGCTAAAGCAGCTTAAAAAAAAGAGACTATTTACCTATTGAGTGTGTGGAAGAGTATCAGCTGCAGTACTATGGAGTAAGATAGCTGTCAAAAAGATGTGTGCACAATTCTAACATTCGTATTCGTATTTATATGTCAATAAAGTTCTATGCAAAACTCTGCTGAAATATTCGTGAGTCTGAGAAGTTGTGCAGATTAGGATTGTTCTTATGTGAGTATGAATCTAAAAGTTTTCCGTGCAAAGTCTTGTGAATACAACTCTAATTTCTGTGACTACGAGCTCTCCCTTCTGTGTGGACACGAATTCAAATTTGTGGGTACGAGTAGAAAAGTGTTGAAATTATGTCACAGGGCGGGGTAATCGATCCCCGATTGCACCAAACACAGCATGCTCCAAATTCAAAGGTGGCAGAAGACAGTGGACCAGGTGGAGCAGCCACCTCAGGTCCAGTATAGATATGTATTGCTAATCCACACAATATCTCAGACTCACGAATATTTCAGCAGAGTTTTGCGTACAAGAACTTTATTGACATATTAACACGAATACGAATGTTAGAATTGTGCACACATCTTTTTGACAGCTATCTTACTCCAAACAATACCAGTTGATGTGGTTTGGCATTCAGATCAACTCATATGCGCAATTATTGTGGCTGAATGGACATGCCTGCACTGCAAACAGCTTGGTTATCGGTGAAGCTGTACCCACCCACAGTGGTGCTTTTACCAAATGTTAGCATGAGTGTGCTACCGTGCACACAATGCTCCAACAGGTTCTCACATACAGCACTAATGCCTGGTTAGAAGTCTTGCTCAGGTTTTATGGATTCTACATCCACGGGTGTGCTACGGCCTGCTTTGGCCTGAGTCACACAGATTTCTTCAACTGCAGTGCCCTTCGTGAAGACTTCAATCAGGAAGGAAGGAAACAGGAACGACTGCCTGTGCGTGCAGCTGTCCGTGTCCTCACCCGAGTGTAATCACTGCCTCAGGTGTCACGCTAACAATTTTTCAACCTGATTTTGAAATCTTTTCTCTAATCTACCTCTTAATGGGGACTTACATATATGTCGGTTTCTTTGTATTCCTGCTGGACAAAATTATATGTTGAATCTGTAGCATGAAGATCAGAAAATGAGGCTTAAAGGAGTACCTGTGTGTTGGGAAGTAATCCCGTGTACCCCCTGCTTTAAAATTTGATGAGAAGGCTTTCCTGGCCAAGCACCAGTATGTGATGAGCTGGGGGTGAGATTGTGTTGGCCAACGTGCTGATGCCTTAGCGGGTATGTTCACCCTCCTACTAACATTTCATAATTTACCACAAACGTATTCAGGCATACAGTTAATACAGCAAACATTAAGTGTAGCTAAAGCCGATGGAAATTCCATGTTTTGGTAAAAGAAAATTAATAATTTGAGCTTCAACTCATCTTTTTGGCAACCTCATGGCAGTTGTTCTAATCTTTTTTTATTTAAATCAAACTGCACCAAATAGTGACCAACAGATATTATCTTATATACTATTTATAAATGTTATCACAGCTCTCTTTCCATTTCCTTTGGTGTGCAGGTTAAAGTCGTGCTGAGGGTGAGCCCAGCGTTGTCAGAGAGCCAAGGCCAACCACCTGTTCTCCGGATTGACCCGTCCAAAAAGAGAATAACTATAGTGGAGCCCGTCACCAAAAGCCAACCACGTGCTACAATGACACTAGGCAGGGATGGCAAAAGTCACCTGAAGACCTTCAGCTTTGACACTGCGTATCCTCAGGAGTCGAGCCAGGTCTGGTTCTGCTGCAGAGCATTTCAATATGTCTTCAGTTGTTTCTAGCTTCTGTAGCAGTTGATCTTAATTATTTTACACTGGCAGATGCTGGATTGTGCGGCATTAGATGGAGTCATTATGCTTATTCAGTGCATAATTTCCCCTTCTTTATACGACACACCACGGTTTGTTCCCTCTCTCTGTCTGATGACCTGAAAACTGATAGACCCTGGTTAGCCACCACAATTACACAGTCCATCAATTACATCCAACTTTCTCCAAGCTCTGCTTACAGTATCTGAGCCCACGGGAATCAGCACGCATCCCCCGTCTGCCTCGGTTCTTCCTCTGCACTGGGTGCACTTTTTCAGCGTGGAGATGAATCATAAGATGCTTGCTGTCTTTTGTTCTCTCCGACCAGGCTGAGGTGAGTGCAGGCGTCTTGGCTGATGTCATCCGCTGTGTGCTCAGCGGCAGTGATGCCTGCGTCCTGGGCTTGGGCTGCGCTGATGTGGGTGAGTAATCGGTCGCTGCGAGAGGCCATGGGTTAAAATCTCAAGATGGGAGTGGGATGCTTTTATCATCCGCCCCCGCCCCCCCCCCCCCCCCCCCCCCCCCCCCCCCCCCCCCCCCCCCCCCCCCCCTCTCCCTCCCCACCCCCCTCCCCCCCCTCTCTC
>VOQJ01042357.1:0-13935 GCA_015052665.1 Apistogramma diplotaenia | reverse complement strand
TCTTTCTTTTCACTGGAAAACTTCCGTGAAAAGAAAGTCAAACTCTGAAAGGAAACACCACCTTTAGAGTGCAGTCTCCCACAAACACTCATATTTTCAGCTGCTCTCATGAATATGCATGCATGCGGCGAATAACAAATACGTTCATGTTAATCAAGTCCTCCAACGAGTTTTTGCGACTAATGTTTTCTTTTCCTTTCTTTCTTTCTTTCCTTTTTTTTTGAATCAGGTTGGTGAAAATCAAGGAGTGGGTGGACAGTCGTGACCCCGGAGCCTTGGTCATCCCCTTTAGTGGCGGTCTCGAGATCCTGCTGCAGGACAAGAGTGAAGAGGAGAGGCAGAAGTACTGCACAGAGCACAAGACGCAGAGGTTAATTAGCATTCAGTCTCCCCACACTTTATTATCAGCTGTGTCCTCCATGCACTCCTTTAATTGCATGTGCTGATAGAATAATAAATGGCAGAGTAATTACCATTATAAAGCAAAGGATCCCTCTTCTTACTGAACAACTCAGTCAAAGGGTTTTCCTCTAAATTAAGTTTTTAACTGTCATCTGTCATCTGTAGGTATAATTATAACTTGGGCATTTTGGGTTTATTGTTCTTCTTGTGTGAAAACCTCTATGGAGAGAAAAATTGTGACAGCAGATTTTTTCTCTCCCTCTCTCTCAGCACAGAACGAGGCATTGGGTTGAATTCTTAAAAATGTTAAATGAGTCTACGAGCCTCCTAATTAATCAAAGAAACCATTGGAGAGTTGAATGTCTTATGCGAAACCAAGTGACCCATCTTATTCACTTAATGAGTTTATATTGGAATGAATGGGGCCTTGCCACTGAGGTGAACTTTGTCTAGGCATCAGCAGCGATAAGGAATACTTAAATAGTCCAGACCCCTCGATTCAAGCAGGAATCTCTCCCCACCAGTGCCCTGAGCAAGATCATCAAGGCCGGCTACGCAGCCCTGCAGCTGGAGTACTTCTTCACTGCTGGACCAGATGAGGTCCGTGCGTGGACCATTCGGGTAAGTGCCAGCTGCCTGCTGTGCACATACATGTGAGTGTGTATACCAGACTCTCTCTCACACACACACACACGAATACACACTGTATCCCATGTTCCACCCTGCTGGCACTTTCACTGATATCACACACTTTCAACTTTGTCATGGTTGTGCTTTAGCTAGTCATTACAGACCAAGGATAACTTCAATTACTGGTGAGCTGCTGAACAGTGAAAGTGGGGGCTACATTGATTGAGGAGGGCAACAATTGATTTTGCCCATTACGTCCATGAGAATGTTTCCATCCTGTGCAGATCTGCCTGCCCTCCTCCTGCCGCTGGAGATAAGGAGCCTGTGCATTGTGCCTGCCTAATCTGTGTGACGGAGGTTGTCTGTGCCAAAATTGATGTCGCTTTTCATTCGACTGTTTGTGGGCCTTGCTGGGGGCTCCTCCCCCCTGTGTGTCTCAGTTTACTGAGCCCAGCCCGCCAAGAGCTTTGTGCAATGGGATCACAGCATTTACATCAATACAGATGTTTGCTTTGCATGTGGGTATTGTGGGTATTTTTTTTTCTTTCTTGAGCAGATAAAAGTATTGAGTGCAGAAATAATAAGGTATTTTGTCTGAGTAACATTTATAAGTTCGTATTGGTGGTTTAAATATACAACAAAGTAACTTTTGAGAAACTTTAACAACTGAAGATTTGGGTCGTATTCATTCATACAAATTCATATCCATTCTTTCATCCCATCAGATATTTCAAAGGATTGTAATTTGAATTTTTTTTTTCATGCTACAGAACGCTTTCAATCTCATAAACATAACTTGTCCGTTTGAAAAAGGGAGTCCCATTTTCAAAAAAGCATTGCAATTTTCCACAATGGCATCTATTCAAAGAACTTGTCACCAAGCAGATCATTATGGTTTTGTTCCCTGAGTGTGAGCCCGTTCACTGTTCACATTTTGTTGTTCAATTTGTTCAAAATCTTGAAATAGCCCACTATAGATGGTCGAGGCAATAATGGTAGAAAAAGTCTCGCGTGTGGGCGGGTTACAGATTTGACCACTGATGGAAAATACTGCTTAAATTTTTATCTTGTCCAAAGACAGCATTATTTGTTCACTTACAAAACATGCATAAATATGGGTGTTTGATCTGCGCATGATGCATCTTTAGCAGGATCGTTTTTTTCTTCACTTTAAATAAGCTCATAGTGGCTTTGTCCTGTTTTCTGCACGGATGCATTTTTGAGCATAAAATTTTGAGATGGAGCAGAGGAAAAGATTCATTGATTTCATACGCAAATATCACACTAATTAAACTGTTGTTGAGCGCTTTTTATTATTATTATTACTACTATGGACTTTTAAGAGCATCATCTCACATCGTAGATGTTAAATTATGAGTAAAACACAGGTTAATAAATATCCCTCTAAAGATTTTCTCACAATATGAATTTCTAATATCTGGCGAGCCAATATAGCAATACAATATTAAATATGCTGTTTCTTTTTTTGATTAATTGCATTTTTTTAAAAAAGCATAAGAATTGTCATTTTTCTCCAATGGTGCACTTTTTGTTTTATATAAGTTCATAATAATTTCATGTTTTCATGTGTCTTTTTCAGTTATGTTGCATGAGAAAAATGTCAAAGAGGCCTCTTTTCTGAGTAAATCACAGTATGACAGCTTTTTTATAGGATTTTAATAAATTTCCACTCTCCACAATTAGGATTTTTTTTCTATTTATTTAAAACTCTGGCTGAAGCAGATTTCAGACACCTTCAGATGACTCACCAAAATTTCAAATGAATATTAAACATTTTGTTGAAGATTATATACCCTTTATTTTCTTTTTCACACATTCTTAAACTAAGTACAGTCCCGAGTGGGTGATGAGCTCACTTGCTCTTCTTCCTCACCAGGCACTTTACATTTTAGTCAGATGACATCACCGACTTCAGACGCACGCTCATCTCAGCATGACTGATGTCCTCGCTATTTACAGCAAAGTCCCAAAACAATTCAAAGGCATCCTCGAAAACACGCTTGTCCTCCTAGGCATAACTGATTACAGCCAGCCTTGATTGTGTGTGAGAGGCATTTAGTCAGGTAAGCATCAGTGAGTAACTATATTAAGCCAATACATCTTGCATTGTAAAAACTACACTCAGTAATGTCGTGTTCCTAAGTCCTTTAACATGCTTTATTAGGCAGCCTCGAGGTGACCATTATCTATCAGCCTGCTCTGCATAGCTCTTAACTAGGACAATGTGGATCTCTTGTAATGCACCATATGAAAAAAATCCCTCCCTTAATCTATTTTTCTCCAGATAGACAAACCTTGATGCTGATTAATGGTAGTTAAACTCACAAGCACTCCGTCAATGAGATTGCAAGTAGATGGTAATGTATTAGAGTCATTAAATACGCATCATTCTTTTGGCATGAAATATGTTGACCCCAACCTGATTATATACATAATTAAAACTGCTCAACAGTTTCTGAGCACAGAGCTGCAGAGCAGGGAGCGAGCGAGCAGGTCGACAGGCAGGAGTCATAATGATGCACAGCAGCCACGTCACTTATTTGGGTCATTTGTCATTTCCACCCAGCGTTATTCCAACGCATATAAATTGCACATTTTGTCAGTCACCAGTTTTGTCTCGGAGTGTCAGAGAGGACTCGAGGTGCGATATTTCTATACATCTATTAAACTGTTACCTGTAAATTGAAATCGCAAACAGCTCCAGTTAATATAAAAATCTCTGTTGTGTATTTGAAATAAATGAAAAAAAAAATTATGATGCTCCAAAAACTTACAGGAGTTTATGGGGGTGCATCCAACATAGGGAAATATCGCTGAAGGGTTGCATTGAATTTGAATTACCAGACTCTCACAATGCTAAGGCCTGATGCAGCGGGGTCTATACCACGCCGGCCTCTCACTGCAACACTGGGTCTTCTTGCTGTCATGACCAGAGAGCCGAGCAGCGACCCACAATGAGGCAAGATTGCTTGGACAGAAATCAATACCACCACGGAATGGGAATCAGGAGGCATTGATAGCAGTGCTGGGTCCTTATCGGTGTCCAGGCTGCTCTAGCAGGTCACAACCGAGTGGAAAGCTATCCAGAAATCAGGACTAAGGCAAGAATACCCCCGACTGAAAATCGCCCCCAGAGTGATCACAACGCTATCACCCCATCAAACACCATGTCGCTCGCATGCTGTAATCCATCTTCTCCAAAACAATTCATTTGTCCTCTCTTTTCCTTCCGTGTGACAGAAAGGAACTAAGGCTCCACAGGCTGCGGGGAAGATCCACACAGACTTTGAGAGGGGCTTCATTATGGCGGAAGTAATGAAATTCCAGGATTTTAAAGAGGAAGGCAGCGAGAGTGCTGTCAAGGTGAGCAGTCAGGGTGCCAGAGGAGATGAGGGGAAGTCTCCTGTGATCAGTGGAGCTGACAGTCACCACACAGCTCCCACTGAAAACTGCTCTTCACCTTTACTCAGGGGAAGAAATTACTGCACACACTCCAGCACCACTCCTGACAAGCCAGCTGATTCTGGCTCTAAACACTGCCATTCTGCTCCAGCTGTGCATATCTTTATCACAATGTGTCTTAACTGGCTGATGGCAGTTCTTGCTCGTGGCTCAGCACAGTCACTCCGAGGAAGCACTTCTTCACCTCACCAGGCGTTTATCAGATCTATAGAGTGCGCTGTTAGCTTAGAGCCCTCCTTTGCCAAATCCCCAAGCCACTGTAGGCATGTGACGGTGATATAAAGCGGCACGTTAAATAAAGTGTGAAATTCCCCAAATAAGGACTGTTTCATGGATGAGAAGCGCAGAAATGTGACTTGCGTGTCTTATTTATTTATTTTTAATGATGGCCAGTCTTTGTTTTGACCTGTGAACTGAGCGGGGAGGGGTGTTCATGTACACACGCATCATTTACAACAAGTACACAGCGAAAGGTGGCAAAATGCTTTTCTTCCTGTTGTACTTTGGCATTAAAACTGTTTAAAATGTGCACGCAGCAATGCAGCCAGCACAGTTAATAATGAGTTAATCAACACTGTAGGATGCCTTTCAAATTAAAGGTGCGCTTTTTATATATATATATATATATACCATTTATTTTCTTTAAAGAAAAAAGTCTTAATTTAAATCTCAGCTCATTAGAGCAGAGGTGACTCTGATTTTATGTGCAGCACTTGTGAGCAGCAGCTGTAAGCCATGCTGTCACAATCCCTCTATCACCACCATCATCAACTCCATGTGCCCACTTACAGACTCAACTAATGTAATTATGGTGGCACAAAGGGCCCACGGGGACCGGTGTGGAAAGGAAGTGCTAAAAAAAACATTTAAATCTCCTTACTATTCAAGCCCCTTTTTAATAAATATTTGATATTTAATGCATCAGCAGTGTATTGTCCACACCCTTCATAAGCTGCAGAAAGAGAGTGAAATGTGTCAGTCTCCGGGGGGGGTTCGCTATTGTTATCAGAGGTTGAGATCTCAGTGTCAGGTCCTTACTGCATGCTCTCTTACTAATCCCTTTTTGAGCCTCAGAAGAACATGGAGCGTTTCTGACTGTGGCATTAAGGTCCATGCTATTTAATGCCAGTTGTGGGAATAGGCTGTCTGAATGGGGCCAGTGTACAGGGATATCACATTATTAGTAATCATATCTGCTTAAGCCAAGCTTGCTGCTCCAGATGGCTGCTTTCAAGTGCAAATGAACCAGTTAGACGTGTCTGGTTTAATACATACTCAGGAATCACAAATAGCCATTGATTTTTTTTTTCCTGTCTCCCTCTCCATCCAGTGTTTCTGGTGGTATTGAGCTTGGATTAAATGGTCTCCTGAGCCTTTAAAGGGACATTGATTCTTCTAATTAATTGTGCACTGTGCAGAACCAGAATGCATAAACCTGTCCGTATTAGCACTTCAAGTCAATTATTTTGAGTTTGCCGGGAAGGAGAACAAACACTTACTGTACACAAAAGAAATGTTAGAACTTATTTTGTTTCCTTGAGAAGTTTTATAGTGCTGTAATCAAAGACTTATTAACATTTTGTGCTTGTGCACATGAAACTGAAATGGGCAGAAGAGAGGATTATCACTCAGTGGGAATTCAGGCACCCCTCAAACAAAACACGCATGCGATTGTGTGTGCGTGCGTGCGCCTCCGTGTGTGTGTGTGTGTGTGTGTGTGTGTGTGTGCAGATGAACATTTGCAAGTCTAGTTTTAGCTCGAGTTAACTCTTTTCTAGTATTATTTCTGTTATAAAGAGTTTTTAATCTGTTGGGGTTTATTCAAATGACAGAGTAGCCATTTGTTATAATGCAGCATATGATATTTTATATTTGAATATTTTTTTGTTGTTGTTATCCTACAGGCAGCTGGGAAATACAGACAACAGGGGAGAAACTACACTGTCGAGGATGGAGACATCATCTTTTTCAAATTTAACGCACCCAATGCGCCAAAGAAGAAGTGACACGAGAACAATGTGTTTGTTTACGCAACCGACTGTATTGTTGTCTTATATCTGGCCACTTTTTCACTTTTTGTTTTCCACGCTGTAGGACTGAATCCCCCACTCGTGTGCCAAGGCACAGGTTCAGTAAACTCTGACAGCTTTGCTATTTAAGATCAGGATCGGCCCCCACTCCAAATTGTAGCAGCATTTGAAGGAGCATATTACTCTCCAGATACTTCATTAATCTCCATCACGGGTGCCAGCACTGACACAGCTGACAGCGGGGACAATGCCACCTGCTCCTCTCCCCCTTCTGCAGATAATGCATGTTTTACAGTAGCCCAGATGTCTACACTCAATAAAACATTTGACAAAACCAGTCTGTGTGTGTTTTGGGATGTCTGTATTGAGTGGGAAGCTGCATGGAGATAGTGATAGCGGTCCTGCCGACCACTGATTAGAGAATTAAAAGACACAGCTGACACTGACTGTGGCATAGAGGGGACAATTATAATTAAATCTGTTAACGGAGGCTGATTTTGGAAGGGCACATGCTGGATGCAGGTGTCTTGGCCAAAAGACGTGGTCACTTTAAATGATTATTTGCAAAGAGACTGAGTTAACCTTTCAGTTGTGATTTTTATGACATTATTATATGATATTATGCAAGTCTTCTCTTTCACTGTGCCACCAGCACTTGTCCACAATCCCAAAAAGGGAGACAGAGAGAGAATAGCACATTTGTTATGTTTAAAGTTTCTTACTCCTATCCCTGAACAATGAGGACAAATACACATGTGCACACAAATAAAAGAAATATTCATTCAAACTATATTTTTACAACAAAAAAAAAATTCACACTTTAGGATATTCTGTAGAGTATGAAAATAGAAGTTGACACCATCCACAAGCACAACCAGAAAACGATTCCTGTTGTCTGAAGTAGTGTTTTTCTCACCACCACCCCCCCCACCCCCCCACCATACTTTGTGTGTAAGTGTTTGTGAAGCGTTTATGCTGATGGAATTGTATGGCTGCAGTCGCAGTGCTCCAAAGTAAGATTGTATTCTCCGTGGGAGTCCGAACAAAGAGCTGCAGATCAGCGCTGCTTTGCTGAATATCTTGTAACCATTAAGACTGCGGAGAAAAAAATGGCTTTTTGATGGGAACAAAAAGATTGAATAAAAATGGTCATTTTTCAGAAAGAGTATTGCATATCCAAGTTTTTGGATAGGATGTTTTATGGAGTGGAGCCTGTGCGCGCACTACAAAGCATAGTGTTTGTCATGGAAATAGGGTGGATTATAGTTTTCAGGGTTTGAGATCAGTGGCAAAATATAGGATAGTGTTTATTGTGGTTACTTAGAAAGAATGACGGATGACAACATGTGTATCAAATAACATTAAGCTTATTTTTCTTGGTAGCTTCAGCATTAACCAGTGGTTTTAATCACTGAAATTTCTCGCTGCACACCAAGAATGTTATTGCTACCAACACTTAGAGCTCTCGCATACAGTATATAGTTTTACAACTGAGTGTTTTTAGTCGACTCTTTTCTAAGTGAAACCATGCAAATCCTCTGGAGAGCACAATGGGGGCTTGAGACTAAACTGTTTTTGCATTCTTCTCGGGGTGGTATTGGTGTTGGCCAACATAAACCCAACACAGAAGATTATTCATCTGCTGCAGTTTTGAGGCTCGGGGATTGATGAGTTGTTCCCAGCGGTCTGGGTTATGGAGTATTTTGTTTTTCATAAAGTGACGATAAATCCTTTCGGGACAAGTAATAAAGCTATTTAGAATCGTGCAGATGCAGTATAGGAACAAAACACCAGACCCGAAAAAGTCCTCGACATGCTGTTTCAGGATTTGATACCAGTAATTTTGCTGTCACAGAAGAAGCGAGGATTAATGAATTATAAACTTATTGGGTGTCCTGACATCATGGAACGCATTAAAAACACATATAAAGGTGCAACCTCACAGTTAATAGCAAAAACAAATGTGTGCTCGAGTATCCACAAACATTACCGGGTGACATAGGTGGGACTGTAAAAGCTGCCCAGCAGGGCTCATAAAACGAGCCCAGAAATGTGACAGAATCTCTGCTGGTGCGAATGTGCCGTCAGCACCATCAATCAAGTGGTGCCACTCTGCCCCGAGGCAAACCACAGTGGCATCAAACCAAAAAGGACACGGAGTGGAAAAGCTCGCTTTAAAACACACACCCAACAAAACAGACCGCGGCCTGGTGCCGTAAATCACGCGGACACCAAAGAGCTTTGAAGATTCTTTTTTTTTTTTTAAAGGAATGTGTGAGTTATAACAAATAAACATATAAATAACTATGGCATTTTCAGAGCAGTAACTACGCACCAGGGATTGTGTTGGGAAATTCAATGGTTATTATAAACATACTGTATCATATTATTACAGTGAGGAAATTATCTCTATTTTGGATGACAATAAAAAATGTTGCCATGTTGTAATTGCTGCTATTGTGTGACTTCTCTGTGTGCAGGATGGATGTAATATAGAAGCGGGATTTGACTTTAAAAAAAAAAAAAGAGGTTTACATTCACGTGTGATACTTTATGCAATCATTTCCTGTCGTTCTTGTTAAACTACCACGATACAAGTTACTGCTTTGATTTATTGCCCCCACTCTCAGGGTGATAAAACACTGTCCACACAATGCTGAGTGAAAAGAGTGCCACAAGCAGCTCGGAGGAAGCTCAGAAAGGGGTGTTTAAATCATAACCTCTGGAATTCAGTTTCCCTTCTTCTTTATTGTTGCTGCCTCAAAAATGTCTCTTCTCGTGCCATTATGACAGCAGTCTTAATAACAAGTTAGGTGTTTAAGCTATCAAGCGAAATGCAGCAAACCGTCATTTAAACAATAAACAGCTAAATCGCCCCCGTGAGCTACAAAAACAATTCCTGCATAATACATGTGCACAGTCCCCTTTTATTCTTACTCTGCTTAGATGCAGTGCACATACAATAAGCAGCCACTTTATTAGGCTCACATGCAGAAACTATTGCAGTTGAGTGAGTCCGTGCAAATTAAATTATAATCTTAAAGGTCACGTGTAAAGGTGACACACACGTTGTTATTGCTCAGTATTTTGCATCCCCTATTTGATTACTCTTGAATATAACACATCTGGTGCCCGTTCATGGCTCACTGTAACTGTATTACATTAAACTGTTTAGGTGTACCTGCTAAAGTGGCCCCTGAGTTTAACCTCCTGAGACACTGTGTCCTCGTATGGGGACACTGCATTTTGGCTTTTTGCGCTGCTTATCCATCATTCATGCTGTGTTTTATATGTTATGGTGACTTTACTGGGACATTACTTCCTGTTCACATACGATGCTCAGATACAAATGATCTCAAATAGCTCATAGAAATTAATTCAATTCAATTCAATTCAATTTTATTTACACAGCGCCAAATCACAACAAACAGTCGCCTCAAGGCGCTTTTTATTATAAGGTAAAGACCTTACAATAATTACAGATTAAATCCAACAATCAAAACGACCCCCTATGAGCAAGCACTTGGCGACAGTGGAAAGGAAAAACTCCCTTTTAACAGGAAGAAACCTCCAGCAAATTAAAAATGCATCCCACACAAAGAGGTTAAATCTACACCACAATGACACATAATTCATATCTGAGAAACTTATACCGCTTTAACTAAGCATTCTTTGAATTCTTGCTCCTGTTTGCCAAACTGTTGGCTGTCTACATTCTCTTCATGTTTGTAAATGTATCTCTTGTCATACTTTCACCTGCTTGTTCGCTCGTCTTTGTTTAACTTTGCTTTTGTGTCATGCGAGGTACTAAAAGGAACCGTATATCCTTATATGTTTCAAAAAGATTCATAGGTTTGATTGTGATCCCTAATGGGAAACACATCCATACATCCTCCGTGTTGACAGGATATTGAACTTCCACAATAAAAATATAAAAAGTTTCCGTGTAGCTGCTTTTGACCTCAGCCCTCATTGTATAACCATAAGCTCCTCTGACAAAGAATGGTATGATTGTTCCTGTCGCAGGTGCTTCAGAGTTGTGTCTGACACACGTTTGATATTCCATCCACACTTCTTCATGCTGCACCAGTTTCAATTTTCTCTCTCTGGACCCATTTACAGTGCCTCCAGTAGGGCAGTTTCTCTCCGTGGGGTCACTCTGTCTTGGACTGGCCTTCATGAAAACAACTGTCAATATGTTAATACAAAACACTCAGAGCCATTGTGGACTCACTCAGTTATCTTTCACATTTCTGCCATGTGACACAAAAGCAATGTCCACCCCTGGAAGCTGCTGCAAAATCACTTTTTGCATTGAAATATATCGCTTTGCTTACAGGTTTTAACCTATAATTTCATACATATTTATTAATAAAGCATAGCATTAGTCTAGTATTCTGAAGGTCCTCGTTCATATAGTTAAAAGGTCATTCACGCCTCTGCTACACTGAAATTTTATAGACATGCTGAAATTTCTACTGGGTAATTGCTCTGCAGACTTTAGATTCCTCTCATGGGGTGACTACAAGATCTGTCAATACAATCTAATTTCCTTTGTTTGTAGCTCTGGCTTCATAGAACATTCACAGGTTTAAACGCAAACACAAGAGCAGTAGTCCGCTTGTGTAGGCCACTGCGTCCACCAGAGTGCTGCATTTGTGTTGCTTTTAGGATATTTGACTCTTCCCTTTAACTTGGAGGTCTTTGTAGAAATTGTTGATACGTTTCCAAGGACTCCTGGAGTAAGACAGGCGTAGGTGCAAGGTTTTTCTAAAGCTGTTTCCATTGGCCTGTGTTTACCTGACATTTGGATTGACAGCAGAGTGATTGGAAATATCCACCATTCACTGCCGTGAGCTCCTGAGTGCAGGGAAAGTGCTTTTGTAGTCTGGCTGTAATGGGCCAAGTTTGAATTGAAGGTTGGGAGAAATAGCCTCACTGCGGTCGCGCACTGTGAGGAACTGACACACCACAAATAATACTGAGAAGTGGGGTCCTGATAGCATCACAGCCACAGAGCAGATACAATAGCATGCAGACTCTCATTTCAATGCACTTTCACAATGTTGTAATGCACACAATCAGGCAGAGGGGAAGAAATCTGGTCAAATACAACCTCAGATTCGGTCTCGCGTGTGTTTTATCCCCAAGTAAATGACACAAAAACGTCTTATTTCCATATGCATCGTGGTAGAATTGAGAATCAGAATTGCACATACCATTGCGTTAAAGACTAGAGCAAACCTGTTTTCTAAATTTTAAAATAGGGATGCACTGATCTGGTTTTCCTGCTTGATACAAAGCATCAGTTATATTAACTAACTCAGTTTTTAGTCAAACTCGTACATTTTTGTTACTGTGTTGAAAGATTAAAAACAGGCTACACACTGAGCTGCTGGTTTTAAAGCTGACAAAAAGGGAAGGTATTAATGGACCTGGTATTAAATTCCTAAGTTGTGGTACTGGGGAAGAAGATATTGATCTGAATAGAATAAAATTTGGAAAATGGTGCACTGATCTGCATGACCATCTGTGACAGCTGACAGGACATTAGCCACAGTGGAACAAAACCAAGTGATGAACTTAAGTGCAAATTCACACTACTGTGCTTGTACATTATTTGAGTATACCCCTTTGAAGCAACTTCATAAAATCGTCCTTCTTTTTACTGAGAGCGGAATATTGCACGTTAGCTACTCAACAAGGGATGCACATAATGTGGATGTGTTGCCAAGTGTTGCCAATACTGTTCAAAGTAACAATTTTGATTGATATTAGATCTGGGCCTAGGTCACAGGGGGCAGCAGCCTAAGCACAGAAACCCAGACCTCCCTCTCCCCAGCTACCTCCTTCAGCCTATCTGGAGGAACACTAAGGCGTTCGCAGGCCAACTGAGAGATAGAAGAATTAACAAAAATGGAAAATTTTAAGTGCAACTAATGCCCCCAAAGTCTAATGTTAAATTAAAATGAAATATTCCCAAGTTAAAATAGTACTATGGTACGGTATAAATAAGATACTATAAGTGAAAATAGTCCAGGTGTCAGAAGGAGGATTTATAATGTTTGAAGGAATTACTTCCTGTGGTGCATCGTGGTGGAATGAGTCTGTTGCTGAACCTGCTCCCATGCCTGTCCATGGAGAGGGTGTGAAGGCCAGCAGTGGGTTTCTCCTTGGAACTCTCCCATGGATGCCATTTTTGCCTAGTCTCTTTCTCACTGATGACTCACACTGACCTTAACTGAGGCAGGTGAGACCTGCAGTTCTTTAGAGTTGTTCTGGGTTCTTCTGTGACCTCTTGGATGAGGTTCAACACTGTTTTCTCCAGTTGAGGATAATGGCTTTCACTCTGGTTCACTGGAGTCCCAAAGGCCTAAAAATGACTTTATAACCCTCTGCAAACACACTGATGTCAGTGTCTTTGTTTCTCATCTGAGTCTGAGTCATCTCTTGAATTTCTTTAGATTGTGGCATGATGTGTTGCTTTTTGAGATCTTTAAACCCTCTTCACTTTGTCAGACAGATTCTGCTCAAGTGATTTCTGGTGAGCTGCATTTTATCTGATGAGCTGAAACATGTAACAAGTGTAACAAATATGCAAACAAAAAACGAATAAGAAAGGCAAATACTTTTCAGAGTACTGTAAGTAAAGGTTATGAGTACTCCAATACTCCACCACTGAGTGCCACACATTGGCAAACAGGTGATCTGGGGGAGAACAGTTGTAGGTGGCAGACAAAGCTCTTGAACTTTAGTTAGGATTATACACTGAGCATGACTGCCATGCATCTGACTAAAACAAGTTTGTTTCACTGTTAACAACAATGTAAATACAGCCCTCAGTGCAACCAACACAGTCCAGCTGAAAATACATACCAAACAGGAAAAGAAGCCAACAAAAGATGACTGACATGTCGGCTGACAAATAATAAAGAGGTAAATCAAACCACCAGCCTATCACCTTTATGCGGAACGGCGGGATTTCCTGTATGTGACGCAAATGTTCTCAGTCAACAGCGGAGGCCCCACCCTTTGTGTTACCTACCGCCCGTCAATCAAAATAGAAAAAAATCAGACACTTATCACCTATTTCTACGCGTATGCAATCATTGTAATCTGTTGATCATGTCCGGTAGTTTGTGACTATCAGGACCCTCCGTTTTAGGACAAGTCACGCAATGACCGGTACGTAATATCCATTAATTTTCATCCACGTATGCTAACGAGCTATCTCAGGCACCCTTGCTAAATTAGCTCGCTAGCAGGCTAGCAGAGATTCTCGATGGTGATAGTGCTAATCATCGCCGGCTAAGTTAGAAGCAGCGGCTAAAGCTGGGCTCGATAGCTTAGCTTACTAGATTAGCTTGTTTGGGACATATTACTATTTAGC
>VOQJ01042351.1:16915-27515 GCA_015052665.1 Apistogramma diplotaenia | reverse complement strand
GGAGGGGTGGCGTGGGGGTGGGTTGGGTTTGTTTTGGCAACCCGGGGGGGGGGGGGGGGGTGGGGATATTTCCCTTAAAAACATTTAACATGATGATGTTTTGTCAATCAGTCGAGCTCCAGATGTTGTTTGCTTTGTATAGAAGCAGCACTCCCCTCCCCCCCCCTTTATTTTCTCTACCTCTGTCTCTCTCTCTTTCTCTCTGAGTCAGAGATACCTCAGTACACCCTGGCACCGAACACCCAATGTGGGCGATGCTGATGTGAAAAGGCACCGTTACTTAATAGTGACTCACAGTGCACCATTATACCCCCACCACCATGACTGCAAACTCTTCTCACTTCACAACACTCACTCTCCCCACCAAGCATCCCCCTATACTTCAGTCTTTCTATCCTCTATCCTTGCCTTCTTTCCTAGCAAGAAAAAGAAAAAAGAAAAAAATAGCGGGACATTTGAGACAAAGGATGAAAAAATAAAAATTGAGGGTCTGGTAACGCCAACACACATCTCACTTCTTCTTTAAAGGCTTGCGCAGAGCCGCTGGCAAGGTCGGCAGAACGAAGTAGAGATATGTATTGCATGGCGTGTATTTAAATTTCAAGAGAGCGTGCAATTTCAGTATCGTGAATTCAGGCGGAAAAGCGCTATAAACCAGCACTAAGGCGTCGATATCTGAAAACAATGCTGGAGAAACATCAGAGGAACATCCTCACATCATCCACGCCCATGCTAGGAGCCATTGCAAGTTACAGTTGGAACCAGGAATTGTCAGTTCTTTATGTAGGTCAGTCCATGTCAGCCAATAAGTCCAATTACCATCACTCTCTGAAACAGAATGGGCAGTGACCTCTACTCTGCCTTCACATGCCTGAAATGGTTGGAAAGATGCCACAGAGTATTTGAAATAAATGATAAATATTTTCATTTAGAAAAAAATAGATAAAAGAGAGTCTAGAGTACAAGACAGGATGAAAAATGGTTGCAGAAAAGGGTCTAAGATGTTGTGAGAAAGTCAACATTTTCATTGTTAGAATACGAGGAGTTTAATCTACTGTCTTTTGAAATCGGAGGCTTTAAAGCACATCTAAACGATCCACTGTCACACTCGTTTTAGCGTATTCCCCCCAAATAGTACAGTACATACCCCGCAGAAAGGCAGCACTCCCCAAAAACAGCAACTTATCAGCAGCAAGAGTGCACTCAATGATTCATGCACTCTTTTAAGAGAACTTGAAACCTTGGCTCTATTTTGGTCCTGGCCTCTCTCTGTATACGCAGCACAACGGAGCACAGGGATTTAGTGGGACTAAGTAGTTTGATATTTCTATTGGTTTTCTGCATGTATTTCCACTCTCTCTTCCCCTTTTTCTCCTAGTGATCTTTCTCATCATATGGAGACCAAGGTCATGGCTGATTGAAATATAATAGAAGTGTAGACATCTGGCCTAATACTGTGGGAAGTTAAATCTATTTTAATGGCCCCTGCCGCAGTGGATTCTCTCTGATGCACTCTTGCGCTTCACTGACAGTAAATCACAATGTTCTCTTATTGCCCTGACTGGAATGAGGGCATAGAGAAAGAACAATGAGGGATCCACATCATTTGTTTTCACCCCTCCCTTGCTTTTTCCTCTCCTCCTGTGCTCCTCCTCTTCTCCCCTCTCCACTCCGTTTGCGACTCATAAAGCAAGGGGCTTAAAGAGAGTGACATCATGAAAATAAAAATAAAGGGGATTATGGGCAAGCTATTGTGCCATATGTGATTACTGGGGCTTCCATGTTCCCTAGGGGGAGATGAGTGACTACGAGACAACATATTTTATTTATTTATACAATTCTCTCTAATGAATAAGAATAGGGAATGTGGCTGAGACCATGGTATTGTGCCCTTTGTCAAAAAAAAGAAGAAGAAGAAGAAAAAGAACTGCAGCCCTGGTCCAAACATAAATGAATTTTCTGCTTCTCTCTGTTGCGGTACAAAGATCACCCTTCATCTTTAACTGAGTTGTTTTTTTTTCCCTCCTTAAATCGAACTGACATAAATGTGTAGCGCGTGGCCCTTTTTCACACCTTTTCAAAATACTTCCTTTGCAGCCGTGTTTTTAGAGTTCACATACAATCTAGTACAGGTCCACCCACATCTGCAATGGAGAGTCAGGTCCTTTTTACCCACCTAAATGAGATCCATTTTGATGTGACATTTGAGAGAATTACCAGTGCATAGGGGAGCAGGGAGGAGGTTAGCTCACTCTTTAGCGATTGGTTGAAGCTCACCACAGCCCACCTGTCCTTTAGTGACGGACGCTACCTATGACCCTGAGCTACTATTGGACGTGGTGAAATAGCCCCCCACACACACACTTCACTTATCCCAGTTCTTTCTTTCTGTCAGTCAACCTGGTGGGTCTGCTATTCCATTCTCCTTCTATTGTACTTCGCTGTCTGCTTTTCTTGATACATCACCCAAATGGAGTTCCTTGTCGTTTAAAAAGCCAGGTCAGATAGCCTCTGTGGACCCGGCAGACTATCGCTGTAATGGTCACTTGTGCAGCACGCTTCAGCTCAAACACACACTGATGAGTTTGATTTCTGCCCTTTTCTCGGTGCCGCAAGTTTCATCTCTGAAGGTGAATTTTAAAATTCCCCATAAGATGTTTTAAAGATGTACCATTGCCACCCGTCTATCTTAATACGCAGGGTGGACGTGAAAGCCGTTATATATGCATGGCCAGCTGCTGTTTGTCACCAAAACCATGCTGCTCTGTCATTTTTAACAAAGAAGCATATGGCTGAATGACTTTCCATAGGGCGTTTTATACACATTCAAAGTTATTTGGTTTTGTGATGTATGCATTGTTCAAAAAAATAAATAAATAAATGAGGCAACTCTTGCACAATTTTAACTTTTACTGTTGGTGCAATTTTGAATCCAGGCCTCAAAGCGGTTATGGTTTCCACTGACCACTGACAGTAAAGATTTTGAACTCGAAGATCTAAAATGCTTCTTTAAAAGTGCATCATACTAAGGGCAAGCTGAAGCTCTAATAAGAAAGTCCATCCAAGACAGGCAGGTCTTCTCTTTGGACAGTTCACCTGCTGTCAGCCATGACAGGCTCGCTGTGGATACTGTGCAACATTTTTATTTTCCTGTCTTTGATGCTTTGCCTTTCACTAAACACCCGACAGGCTACAAACGACTCCATCACCAAGCTAAAGGCTTCATCTCCTCTTCTCAGCCATTTGGGTAAAGAAAACTAAAAATGTAACCATTTAAAGATAACTTCATTACTCAAGGTTGCTAACCGGAGGTTTGTTTGGTTGCAGAATTTTTAATCTAGGAGTTTTTGTCATGTGTATCAGTCCACTGGGAGTTTAAGAGCCTCAGCATACAATAAGCAAAATCAAGGTTGACATGTTTTCAGGTACCTAATAAACGATGCATTGAGTATTTTCCTGGAAAAATTACTGTTCAAATTAGCTTCTTGAAAGTCTCATTGATTAATGTTTCCTCTCAGATTTCTCTAACATCAGGTAGAAAAGAGTTTCATTATTACTGGGCCTGTCCTGGACCTTTGGGTGTTAAATTATTTCAGCAAAACATTTTCATAAAAAATATAAACACAACTTTTCTAACAATGTAACCAAGTACAGATTTTCTGGTGGTAACAATAAAAACACAGTGTTACTGGTTGCAATCCAGGACAAATCCTGGTTTAAAGACACACAAACACATTTACTCAGCTCATTTAATTTCAGAGAATATAAAGAATGTTTTTTGTAGCAGTACTAATGGTAGCTGAATTTATTTTTAAATTCTGAATTTTATTTTTTTGCAAGTGCCAGTGAATTGTTTTGTATTTTTAGAGCGAGCTTGAAAAGTTTTGAATAAATTCCAGTGAAACTTTGCAGGGGTGTAGCGTGGGATCGTGTTAACGGTGGATTCAAATTTGGCTTACGCCCACCAACGTATTCAAGGTCAACTTCAGAGGTCAAAATATCATGTCCTATTTGACCTCTGACCTCTCCTTCAAGGTCAATAGATTGATTTGTCATAGTGATAATGATGCTTTATAGAGCAAGTTATTAAAACTATGTTTCTTACTGCCATGGAATGATATATGGGGATTCTAAATATCAAGTTACTTTGGACCTCTGATCTTTATAACCATTTAAATACATAATAATTTATTTAACATAACATACATAACAATTTAATTTATTTCTTTTTTCATAAATCACACCCTGTTTCCTCTATTCCTAGCGACTTACTGCGTTTGTACCCAAAACCACAGCAAACCTTTTAAAACTCAGACCATGAAACCTACCATCAGTTAAGTTTGGTCAGTTGTTTTGTGTTTTGGATGGATTTCCTCCCAGATGAATGTAGAGGCCAAATTTATAACTAGTCGGTACCCGTTGCATCAACAGATAGGGTTAGCCTACAACATTAGCGGTCTGGTGGTTTGTGTGAAGAGAGTGGCCTCGGATAGAGTCGGATGGCTGGCCTGAATTATTGTTTCACTCTGCCTCTGTTCACTACATGTATTATAAGAGTCTGGACGGACATGAATGGAAACGGCAGCTCGACTGGTTGGAGAAAGCATACAACCACAAGGCAGTAATTCTAGTTTTGTTTTGTTTTTGTTTTGGGTTTTTTTTCCCCCAAAAAAAACAAGGAGCGGTTTAAGCCTGATGATGGGTACTTCAGAGCCACAGCTCACATCTGCAAACTGTGTTACTGAGTGAAAAAGTGGTGTTTTGATGTCAAGTCACAAGTGATGCACAGGAGAGGTTTGGTTCTATCATGTTTAACTGAGAGAATAAAGATAGAATAGAAAAGAACCAGTAGAATCCAAAGTGGTGTCCTTGTCTTGAAAAATGACGGATTTGCTTAAATTTCACCTCTATAGAGGAGGGTGAAGGTTACAGAGGGAGAGAGATGGCTGAATCAACATTTGGCGTTTCTTTTTGACCCGTCTCTCTTTTATCCACTCCTCTCCTTGTCCTGAAAGACAGTATATTTATGAATTATTTATCCATGTTGGAAAATGTTAAACTTGTGATGTCCTTGTCCTGTGTCTTATCTCCAAGGGCATCATAAGAAGCTGTAAAGAAAAGAAAAAACATTTTTTTTAAAAAAGCATTGGAAGGCACAGTCATAAAATAGCCTTGACAGAATTTAAATCTTGGTACATGCACACATATGACAACAAACATGTTTCTTCTTTGAGAGAAGAAATATTCCAAATGCAAAATGTGTTTTTCACTGTAACATTGTATCACTTAAACCTAAATTGCTTAAATCCCCTTAAAACCTTTAGAGACAGTATCCTTATCAGCAGTATTAACACTGCATTTAAATTCCCATCATTGTGGCTGTTCAGCGTTATATTGGTGTCTGACACATTACTCATCCTGACATGAACAAACATAGATATTGTCATTAGTTACGGTAAAGTAGGGTGAATTTGTTCCCAAGAGTGAAATAAAGGTAATTAATTATTTAACCTCTCTGCCCTTTACATACTTTGGCTCCAAGATGTTTTAACTACTCATTAATGCCAAAGAAGCCTCAAGTTTGACTTCATCCTTATTTAAAACTTAGCTGTTATAGGGCGGGAGGAGGGATACACAGTCTGTCACAGGCTTGTGGAGAACTTGCAAACTCCATACAGAAAGGCCTCCTGGATTTGAACCCAGGACCTTCTTGCTGTGAGGCAGCCGTGGTAATGGCTGCAGCACCGTGCTGCCTTGTCCCTTTGATGTCAGATGCTGTCAGAGCCCATTCCCTAATGACCTCTCTAGCCTTAGTTTTGTGCTTAGCTGCTCAGACCGATGCCATACTGCTGTGTATCACAGACATTATGACCCTAATACATGCAAAGTAGAGCCTGACTGATTTATTATTGGGCCGTTATTAGTTATCTGTCAGTATCTACATTTATAACAGCTGGAAAGGTTACAGTTGCCATGGGTAAAGGAAAACCACCCTTGACCCATATCATGAGTGTTGACACTGCAGAGTTTGTCCATCAGAGGACATCTTGCAACTTCCCTGTTGGCATCACACATGTTTGGAATACCACAAACACAGGAAACAGCTGGTCTGAGGTAAATGAACTGGTATTTAAGTAGTGCCGTTCTACTCTGTTGAGCACTCAAAGCACTTTCTGCTGCAGGCCTTCTTCACCCAGTCACACACACATTCATACAGGGCCAAAGACTTTTCTAACATTTGCACATACACTCCAGTGGATGCGTAGGGAGCAATGTGGGGTTCAGTATCTTGCCCAAGGATACTGAAGGAAGGATCGATCCACCAACCTTCCGACTGGTTGACTACTGTATATACAGCTGCAAGTAGAGTTGGCCAGAGCATAAACAAGTAAATAAATAATTACACATAACAAATGTTAGGGAAATCTGTTTATGTTTCATGTGTTAGGAAGAAAAAAATGTTGGCCAATGTATAAGATATCAGGTCATCAAATATCAGTGTCAGTCTTAAAAATCTTATGTTAGTCGGGCTCTAGTGTACGGGTGCTTCATTCATTTCACAAGTGGGGGCTGCATTGGTAGTCTGACCCTGGGAGTCAAATTCACAGTGCTCAAACTCATGAATGTTGAAAAAACTGTAAGAACGCTCCTGGTCATGCCCTTGGCCTGATGGATCACCGTTAGGTTCGGAAACTTCAGGCTCTTCCACTAAAAACTGCTGTTTGATCTCTCGGTGTAGTTCTGCGGCTCTCAAACTTTTTCTCGAATGCTCTACTTTAAAAAGCCCAGAAAAGGAAAAATTTAAAGTTTACACCCAACACATTAAATTTTTAACTAATCAAGAACAATTAAAGAAAAGATCCAGGACAGAGGGGCTTGGTCTGAGTCGCTCAGTCGCACTGGGATCTGAGCAGGCTGGAGGCTGGATCAACACCTTCGGCTCTTTGTGGCACTCATTGAGCAGTTTGTGGTGTGTTTTTTTTTTAACATAGTAAAATCCACACAAATACCAAGACTCTTAGCAGAATGTTGCATTCTAACAAGATGATCAATGCAATTCACTTTACCTGTCAGTGGTTTTAATATTGTGGCTGATATGCGTGTAGTCAGATGAGATTTGTTTGTATTGTTGCTAAATTCAATCTAGAGCATTTTGTCTAACCATAATAAAAAAAAATGACAATAATAATAATAAATGTTAGACAACAAAGAAACCGACATTTGCACAACTTTTATCATGGGGAGAAGAAATTGTCAGTGATAATATTTCTAAGCAAGCACCAAACAATGTGAATGAGTGTTGTGAGAAAGAGAAAATAGCACATCATCCCCTGATGGTAAACATACTCCCTTTTATTATTATTATTTTCTCCCTAATGATAGTTCACATTATGAGACTTTTATCCTATCTTCAAGCACCAGTTCTGCTGGTGGGGACATTGTAGCTATTCCTCAACATTTCTTGCCATTTGTTTGCTAAAAGTATTTGTTTGCAAGATGAATTGCTGCACTGGCAGGCGAGATGACAGCCTACACGAAGATGATATTGAATTGATTTCTGAAATGTTGCAGAACGGACTAGTTGATGTGTACCACGAGACATGAATAATAAAAATTCTATTAAAAAGCTCTTGAATGGCTGACAGTGGAATATTATTTGTGATGATTAATTTTCTTCAGTCATTATAAAGGGGAGTTGGCATCAGATTGCCTCTGACAAAATTGCTTTTCACTCCCTGGTGAATACCCTCTGTATGCTTTTTGAGAGCACAAAGCCATATTTCTCAGCGCAATATTACGTCAAGATAGGCCCTGGAAAAGACATTTCTCATGTATCACCTTATTAGCGCCATAAAAATCGCTGCTGTTTTAACTGCTGGGGTCATTGATATATTCTGCATACATTTCACAATGACTCCGAGGTTTGTTTAGTCCAGTTATATATTTTTTTCTATTTCTAAAAATATGATTGGCATTATAATTACAAGCTTATAAAATAGCTTCTAAGTGACTGTCTGTCAGTGGTGTTTTTCAACGTAATGAATTTGATTAACTGTATCTTAAAGGCGTGCAGGCTGACAGTTTGTTTCTTCAAAGCTGTCAGAGATTTCTGAGTTATTCTATGCAACATCTGTTGCCTAACTCTAATTAATTTGCGGCGCACATTTGCGTTGAATGAATTCTTTAACTTTTGTAAGTGCGACAAAAATTTGCATTTCTAATTAATTTTATTTTCAGCAAAACACGCTGTATTGGCTGCTGCAGTTCAGCGGTGTCTGGAAGTGTCTGCGCAAACACAGCTAAACAACAGAAATCAGCAGGTGCATTTAAAAGCTAATTAGGAAGCTTTTTATTTACTCAGGAGCATCTTTTGTTAGCAGTTTCTTTCCTACTTGATTACTCAAGTTTATTTTGCCATTCAAATTCTTTCTAATAGTGTTGAAAGTGCTTTATTGATATTGCAGGTACATAAGTGCTCCACGGAGGAGGATCGCCCATAGATATGAACGCGCCTGACTATCTGTGACCTGTACTTGCATTTTTTTTTGTGCTTGTTGATAGACTGCATTCTTTAAAAATGTACCAAAAATAAGAAAACAGTGCCCTTTCCTCTTCATCCTCTTCTAAAAAATAGATTGCTTTTCTCTGCTTTTTCAGAGCTACTCCAGTCAGGGCAGAGGCAGCAGCAGTGGTGGTGGAGGAGGAGGAGGAGGAGGAGGTGGTGGAGGAGGAGGAGCTGGGGATGAAGACTATGAGATACCCCCCATCACGCCCCCAAACCACCCTGACCCTTCTTTGCTGCATCTCATGGAGCATGAGTCAGGTTACCCCTTTCACTCCCTGCCGCACAATGGCTTGCTCAACACCTACCCCTACCCCGAGCTGCCCGCGCTCATGATGTCCAACATGCTGGGTCAGGACACTCACCTCCTCTCTGGGCCTATGCACTCAGTGAGTACATCCTCTTTTTTTTTTGTCCATCTCTTTTTAGCTGTGACCCTTTCTGCTCATGCAAGTCAAGCGTTGTGCTAGGCTATTAGTCTTTTCGGTCAGAGGGTTGGAAGTTAGCCAGCAAGTGAGCATGGAGAATATTTTGTCTGAAGCTTTTTCATGTTCTTGTCATGAAAGGTTCAGTCCCTATAAGATCTTATGTGCTGCATTGAAGAATATAAGCTTATGTAAACCATATCAGCTTATAAAATAACTGAATAAAATAACTTCCATGTGATGCTCATTTTTTTTCATAATAGGATAGCATTCTTCTATTAGAGTTATAATTAACTTGGTTCGAGGCCAAGGAAGCAATGCTGAAGTCTGAGCAAAGGCCAGAGTCTCAGCATAAACGCAGCATAACACCCATACCACTGCAGCAAAACTTTGTTAGTGTCTACACAGCTGCGGAAGTCAAAGATTTCACTGGCTTAAAATGAGCCAAGAAGGCAGCGAGAAGCTCACTGTTGTGCATTTTCATTCGTTACAATCAGCAAAGCCAAAAAGGAGCGGGGTAAGGACGAGTGGGTGGGGAGGGAGGGTATCCCCTTTCAGCGACGTTTTCATTTCAAAAGGACGCTGAGGACCTCCATTCGTCCCTTCAGTCAGAGGGACTTTTTCTTGTGTTAAACATGCTTCGGTCTGAACATGTAAACACCCCCGGCGAACACATTCAAATGCTTTAATCATAGGATCGAATCAAATGAATTATAGATGGCTCGTGTGGTGAATTATTCAGCGTTATATACTTTCATCTGACATAAATATTACGTTTTTTTTCTCTCTGTGGCCTCCACTATGAATATTTATGCTCTAATGTGAGCATCCGTGGCATTTATCCCCCGTTAATCAGGTCTTATGTGATTTTCAGAATCAAACTGCATAAGATGCAGATACTATTTCTTTCCATGGGTGGTAGCTGAGGCCTCCATTAAAGCCGGTCTTCAGGATTAGGTCACAATCCACCGGCTACTTTGCTGAATGCGCTCGGCGCAGGAGGACGATGCCGTCGACCGGAACATCTGTCTGCCGCTCGGTGTCGGTGAATGGTCTGACGAGACAAAGTGTTGATTAAGCTTCTGTGTCTGGATGCATGTGTACAGCGTGTTTAAAGTTTGCGCCTGTGTGACATCCACGCACAAGTGTGTACCATAAGATACCCCCCCCCCCTTCCTTTTTTTCGGCCAGTAACATTTTAGAAGCAAACAAAGAGGTAGTACCTGCCTCTTAAACAGCTTTTGTTTCACCTTTGCAATTATTTATTTTCAAATAGCCCTTCAGGGTAATGTTCCATTTTCTTATTTCACACCCCCTTTTCTCATAAATGAACCGTCATTGTAATAAATCACTGCACAAACAGAGACTTGCACACACTGTGAAAGGTCCAGAGATTTATGTAACACATTCATGTTTCCCACTTCCACATTTTAGTACTACTCTAGCAGAGGCTGGCTAATAATAGCTGCTATTAATATTTCTTGTTGCCTAGCAACCCCAGCAAGTAATAGCTTACTCTGGAAAAATAGATGACCGATAAGGAAGAAGGAGGAGGGGAGGGGTGATGGTGGTGGGGTTGGAATGGGGGGTGGGGGGGGGGGGGGTGCAAATT
>VOQJ01042343.1:24426-43965 GCA_015052665.1 Apistogramma diplotaenia | reverse complement strand
CTGGATGTAGAGTTGAACAGATCGTGACATTGTGGGAAACCCGAGCACTCACAACACCCACTGAATCTGCAATAATAAGTTCACAGACCTTAGCATTATGGAAACACAGCACATGCATTCAACATTTCAAAAGGTTTTCCTCAAATAAACCCCTAAAAGAAGGTAACCGGTTAAGTTACCTGATTTAAGTTACGCTGGAAATCCTGCAACAATGGTGGTTGGAAATAGGTCTGGGTATCACTTGAGACAATAGCCGTTGGATCCTGATTGTCATCCTTTGGCTGCTCAGGTTTGCGTTAGGAAAGGTTCGTCCTTTGTGGAACAGGAATAAACACAACACTTGATTTTCCAAATTACCAACATGTCTGGAAACACTTGCAGACTGTGAGACAACGAGCCCATATGCACAGACATGACACCACATCACCACCCCCACCCTCAACACCAATACCACCACCTCCACTGTGGAGTCATCGTTTAAAGTCTCTTTTACACGTGTTTCTCTCTCTCTGCGTCTCGCTTCACTTTGCATTCGTTTCTTTGTCCTGGTTCATCTCTTTTGGTCAGTGAGTATCTCTTGGTTCCTAATTTGGCCATATTTTATCTTTCAGTAGTTTTTCTCTTTGTAGTGATCTGGATGGATTTATTATCAGGAAATGCCAAAAATGAAATCAAACCTGGACTCTGAGCCAGCACCACCTCCCTGACCTTTTGGGCATTATTAAATACACCTCCTGAACCTGAGACTCCCTTTTATTTCAAGACAGGCTCAGCTGCTCTGAAAAGCTGATATGGTGCACTTTTCTATTTAGAAACTCGAGGGGTTTAGTTAGGATATTTATAGTTTATATTCACATGACAACATTCAGCTGCTTTCCCCTCGATTCACAACTAAATCTGTTAAAATTCTAAGAAAACGAAAACTAAAACAGCACCCTCTCCTCATGCCTGAGAGACTGCCATGCACAGTTTGATCCAGCTGGTTCCTTCAGGCAGGTACACATAAGCCCTATGTTTACACACCTGGAGAGCCTGCTGGTTCAGAGATAAACATGTAGAAACATGCAGGGATGCAGAGAAATCCCACTGTTTGTGCTCTCGCTGAACTGCTTTACACTTCTCACCAAACACAGCAAGGACACCCACAGTGAGTCTTCAAACAAACACAACATTGTAATATTAATTTAAAAAGACTTTCTATATGCAAACTTCACCTGATTTTTTTTTTTGCCATTCTCAGGATTATTAGTTTCATATTTTAGATCCAACTACCTGGCTAATTTTTGATTACCTGCATGGTTTTTGTTGGTATCCCGTGAAGCTTATGTACTGTACGTTTCCGAGGGTTTCAGTCACTATGTTCTTCATAGATTCAAAATTCAAATCAGTAGGTGATTCCACGTTTATCCATAAGTCATAATCCTATTATGTTGTAAAAGACAAAGACATTGAATATTTTTGATGAGTCAGGTTCTACTGTTATATTTGAATGGTACTGTGCCCTAATTTGCAGGTATCTGCCCATGTGATGCACTCATACAGCTTTAATTTGCTAACCAAGCTTGCCAGTGTTAATAGCTTAGGAGGGAAGAAATATCCGAAACGTATTTACTGCAAAGGTTTCATCCCTGTACAGTACCACACTTGGATTCAGTGAGCTATGAGAATGACCCCTTCTTTCACATTTTTTTAAACCTGCACCATCTTAATCAGTGATTAAGATGTGGTGCAATGGTTTGGTTCATATAGTGTATACTCCATGGGAGTTTTGTTTTGTTCTTGGTTTTTTTGGAGGAAAAACTGACTTTAGCTGTATGACAGCATTTAATACAAGATTTACAACCACTGTCAGGATCTGCCTGCCAAACAAAGTGGTCAAAGACACCAAACTTTATCCTTGAGTCCAAAACGGATTTATATTATAATCAAGAGCAGAAATAAATAGTGAACGGGGATTTACTATTGAAGCAGCCTCAAGTGGCCTCACATTTGTTGAAAAAGTGCACTAATGTGATGGTTCTGTATTTGCACGTGTGTAACCTATGCAGCTGCTGCAGTGCACGTTTATCCTTCAGGCAGCACTCCTCCCCAGACAGAGCACGGCACCAGGGCACTTGTGCTGACACGAAGAGGTGTTGCCTCAAAGTCAAAAAACAACAACTGCCTTGTGATAACACATTACATAAGGCTGCAGCACATCTGAATACAGCACTAACATAAATCCAGCTAAATAAAACAAAACAATAAAAATGAAAATTTAATTTAACTTAAAGTAAAAGTAAAACTTCACAAATATAAGAATAACATTAATATTTTACCTAATTTCGTTTTTATATCTGACCAGACAGACTGTCCCCTCTGCATCTTAAACTCTACAAGAAATAGTACAAATATTTTTAAGTATCCAAATATTATAGTAATTTAGTAAATACTTGGAAACATATGAAATATATGATCCTTTTCAACTCGTGAAAAGTACATATGCTCTAGTAGAGGACAGATTTGTGTGGACTATGTTTGGGGAACAGACGTGGACTTTTAAGGCACCGATTTTCTGAGAATATACGTGACAGCAGGAAAAAAGGAAGATTGTTTGATGTCAAAAGTGTATTCTCAGGACATTTGTAGGGTTTTTTTTTTTCTTCTGAGATCAGCAATTTCACATAATGTACCTAGTTTGCACTTCGTCATGAGTTTCAATTTTGGTGCCAGTGTGAAGATTTCCCAGCAGCGTCAACCTCAACACGAGAGCTTCCTCTGTGTGACTCATGATGTGATGATTCTGCATTTGCTATTCATGAGACTCTTTGTGATGCTAAAATGCGACTTATCACTGTAAACCATCATCGCTTCTTCCTATTCACTGAAGTTCTAAACCGGAGAAAAACAACTTGTTTGTTCTTGCGTACATATGTCGCCACATATCGCACATGCAAATCTGTGATGGAGGGAGGAGAAAAGAGAGCGCTAACACCAGCGTGCAGGATTTGGAGGAGGCTGGCAGTCGGCTCAGCTCTTCGTGTTTGACACAGTTCAACCATCGAAGCGGTGGGATTTCCAGCTCTGCAGCTGTTCCACAGGAGGCTGTGGAGAGTTTGGAAGGAAATCAAACATTACTGCCAGTGATTCATTTAACACCAGCCATCCCCCAAATCCTCCCCTATCATGCTGCTTCTGTCTCTTTTCCTGCCATCAACCTCTTGACCTCTGTCTCCATCCTGCCCTCTTTCCCTGGCCGCTCTCACTGTAATCCACTGCAATGATGGATTTTGGTTTTGGGTTACCATGGAGTTTGGTTACATTCATGTTACTTATTCAGTTTGGCTTGGACATTATTTAGTCCCTTTACACATCTAGTTTTATTGGGTTTAGAATACAATGGTGGCAAATCAGATTTTACACCTCATATAAGCCGACCGTGTCACTGGTAAACACTGAATTTACTATTAAATTGTCTACCCATGCAGACAGGCATGGTTTGATTTGTTGTTAAGGTTCGATTTGCTCTTAAAACTCGAATGTCCTTATGTGTTTGTGTCTGCTTGCATAGGTATTTGTAGTGCTTGCGCAGGCGTGTACACAGCCTATGCAAATATCGACAGTGCTGTGTGTGATTGATTAAAACATGGGACAAAACAGAAAGGGGTGAAAAGCCATTAACAGAGATGAATATGAGAATAGCACAGCCAACTATTCAGTGCATTCACCACTAGGAAGCATCCATCATGTATACTGTCCTGCATGTTCTGTCCATTTATTTCTAGTAGTGTCTTCCACTATGGAAAAAACCCCTCAATATTTTTGGATGAAAGAAATCAACAGTCTTTGAACCATGTCAATTAGAATTTTTTTTTGTACTTTTACTGCCAACTGGGAAACATTTCATTTTAAGGTTAACGATGGCCGCAGCCTCAGGCAGTTAACAGCCACCTCTGGGTCGTAGTTTTTATTGGCTGATGTTTCCAGTTAGCAAGAAACGCTATGAGACTTACATCAGCTCTGCCTTCATACGGAGCCAATTAGCATCTGGAATTCAAAGGCTGACAGAGCTTTGACTCACATCAACAAAGTGTACATGTATTATGCATTCATACAGGTATTTTCTGTATGTCACATCCCGTCTGATATATCGCCTGTGTCAGATGTGACATGTTGTTTGATACACACAACCTGAAATGCTCAATCAAATCAAAGAAGTGTCTGACATGATTATTAACCCTTCCTTGAGTCTGGACATGCAGTGCATCCTGGGACAGCAGATACAGTCTCAGCAGAACAGATGTGTGATTGCTGGCGACGGGAGCCTTGGTGTGGAAGAAAATGGGGGCTGGCAGCAGGAGTAGTAGCTCTTTTTTTCATCTGGGTGCTATGCTCCTCACTTTGCTCTGTGCTTATTACATACATGTGCTAAGCAGCTGCAGTCATTAAAATCAACATTTAAAACACAGGGAGAAGACATGCAGGCAAGCGTCACAGGAAAAAGAAACCAAAAAAGGTAATGATACAGTAAGAATAATTATGCCAATATGAATTCTGTTTTATTGGAAACTGTCAATATGTATAGTAATTTAATCAGAACTGGACTGAAATCAGAACTAGAAAAAATGAGCAAAGTTTATTTGAGAAATAAAAAAACAAAATGACAACAACTAACAGGTTGTTGTACTTTCTACTAGCTTTTTAAATATAATAATAAAAAAATAAATAAATGTAATAAATTTGTGTGCTTTCATTTATTTTTTAAGACTAGTAAAAATATAACTTTGCTGTCATTTTCATCCAGAGTCAGCAAACAGCGATACTGCAGCGATACTTCAAAGACACTAAAAAGCAGGTGTTGGCAAAGAGAAAGCAGCAACTTTCAGGGTGAATGCAGCTCGAAACTGGCTTCAAAACTGACTCAGTCCCCAGACTGCAAATTGCTCAGCTTTAGATCAGGAATGAGGATATACACAGCCTGGCTAAAAAATAATAATTTAAAGATTTTGATTTCTGTAGCTAATTTCAGTCTTAAAACTAATAAATTGGACTTCATAATTCATTGATTCAAGTATTTTTTTATACTTAAGATTTACTTGATCAGTCTGTTAGGCTTCACTTGCACCAATAGGAGTCTATGAACGGGACCTCTCAGTTGTGTCTGTGGTACTGGCACCTTCTAAAGCATTTTTATGCATTTTATGCACAATAGCCTGGCCAAGAAGTGCTCCAGTTTTTGTGAGTGAAATTATAGTATTTGATTTGATTAACTTAATCTTACTTAGCACTGATTTGCTGGTGTCGGAAAAAGTAGCACTGCACACATGTCTAAATATGGTCATTTGGATGGATGGATGGATGGATGGATGGATGGATGGATGGATGGATGGATTAGTTGTCTGTAATGTTAAAAACCTTCACAACAACCTTCATATAACCTTCACAGTCTTTGTGGTTTACAGACAGCTTTTCGAGAGGAAAATAGAACGATTACTCACATGAAAAGGGATCAATGGAAGGAAAAATCTGGTTTTTATTAGCTTCTCTCTTTTCATCATATTATAAAGCTGTATCAAGAACTGAATCAATTTTGTATCTGTGAAGCCGACACACTGACAGCCCGAGCTATCAAAGGAACATGTGTTTTCACTTTCTGTTCTTTCTTTGTTCTTGGTTCTTCCCTCAGCTGTAGCTGATTTGTCTGGGAGCACAACTTCACTGTATCCTGGTAACACAAAAGCATTAAAATTGTCTTGTTTTGAAATGGAAATTACATTGCATATCAAAGCATCACAATCCAAATTAATAAAGTGATAACCGTTTTAGTTGGACCGAATGAAAGAAAGAAATGATGGTTTAATGATTATCATGTGTAAGTTGGGGGAGTGTGCTGGTTATTAGATGCCCAATTTAGTTTCAGTAACTAAAAACATAGGGCTGGAGACACGGCCTTCTGGCATCAATATTAAATTGCTTTGATACAAATACTACAAAAATAAATCCGCTCCTCTGAGTGAGTGCTAATGGAGGCTTTTGTTGTTTCTCCTCTGGACATGATTCATCCTAATAAGTTTAACTGTTATGGTCCCTGGGCAACAAATTATCACATTGTACGCTGTGTTTCTGTGACAACAAAAAATAAGTATATTCTTTTCCTTAGCAAGCTCAGTCTAACAGTGAGTGCTATACTCCTGAGAAACTGCTCATTGTGCTTCTGAGTTGGACTCTGAGACTGTTAGCTTAGCATCTTTGCAACCCTCCTCTAAAACTGTTTGTATTTCACTGCCTGTGTTCTCTGTGTCTGTTAATAGTGCAGCCCCCTCTACAGCTATGGTTCACTGCCTGCACTTTCTGTGTTGTTTTACCTGAGTGCCTCCCCAGTGCCTGAGTACCCTCCACCAGCTCCTTGGGTGGGAGGAGCTAAGGCCCAGCCTGTCCCAGCACCTATTCCTCTTCTCAGCATGAAGTCTTCAGAGTGTTCTCATTATCCTGAGGCATCTAAGTCTTCAGAGTTACCCGAGTATCCAGAGCCCGATCGAGTGGGTCCTTCTCTGCCTGAGCCAATGTCCAGTCTGTGCCCGAGTTCAATGGTCTGATGCCACCTGTGTCAGAGGTGTCTAGATTGCCTGGGGGGCATCACTGACCATCAGAGTGTACCCATCTCCACAGCTGGCAACTCACCTGGGCCTCAGAGTGTCTCCGTTTCGTCTTTGGCGCTGGCCTCCTGGTTGAGCTATTTTTACCAGCCTTGTGCTTTGTTTTGGTTCTGGCTCAATGCTTTAGTCTTTGCTGTTGATCACATGTTTCAGTCCCGGTTTCTGTACTTTTCTTTTTTATCGTCTCTAGTCTCTTGTGTTTTGTATTTAGTTGTACTTCCCTGGTCTTGTCTTCAGTCGTATAATTGTCGGTGTCTCTCCACCTGCTGTGTGTTCTGGTCATTCCTTGTTTCAATCTAGATAATGCATTTTTTTTGCTCCAGTCCAGCCTAGTGTTTATTACTTAATTTTTTACTGTGAATAAAAGCTGTGTTCAGTCGTATTCCTCCTTCTCCGAGGCCTGTACTTGTATCCTTTTCCTGCCTGCCTCACAGCCATGAGATACTGTGACAGTATCATACTAGAGGAACAGTGTGTAGGAATTGGTAGCATCTGATATTGTTCTTCCACTGAAGGATATGAAAGGCTCAAGCTGAGCTAATGAAAATGTGATTAGTAGTTGCAGGTGGTTGTTTGGCCATTACTGCAGTGCACAGGTAACATCATCTGTTCATCTGCCCCCCAAAATGGGACTTACTCCATTTGAAATGACTTCAAATTCAACACTGCTCTTTCTTGGTTTTCCAGCAAGATACCTACCAGATTTGAATGAAACTGCTGAGGGAATGAAATCGTACTTTTTCTGCCTGTAGATGATTTTCTTCTCCACAGGCTGTCCTTTTAACACCTGAGATTTAATAGTTGCAGTGCCTACTCTGTATGTTTATTTAGCGTGCTACGATGCACAAAGAAGTGTCCATAATGTTGGTTTTAGAAAGATGGCTGCCCCCAGAGGATGTCTCTGCAGCTAACACAAAATCACGAGGGCCGCGGCCTTCAAGTCAGTCCTTGAATGTTAATAACATGTGCTTTGTTGTCAGCGTCAAACACTGCAACAATAAACAGGCCAGGTGTGGTTTTATGTTTCGGTATCTAGTTCAGCTCCCTGAGGACACAAAGAGAAGAAAACCCCCTTCTGGAATTTACACACAAAATTGTGGCTATGGAGTATAAATGTCTTTGACTTGCAACAATATTTGCTTTGTTTTTTGTTTTGTTTTTTTAAGATATGCAGACTTATCACTGTAAACCATTACATAGGTTCAAGTAATTCTTGACTCAAAGGGTAAGTCCTGTCTTCTGATTTTTGTGGCTGTGAAAAATGTATTCATAATGAATCCATAGTATATAATGTATAATTTAAGTGAAAGGTAACAGAAATAGACGGCATGTAAGCCTGAGGCTTATGTGCCTGTTTTAAACATCCAAAGTATTCTGCAATTTCCCTCCTCTTCATTTGGGTTTATTATTAAATAGCTTTATAGCACTGCTCCAAAGCACATCAGTCTATCTATAGGATAAAAGGAATATTTCAGGCATGTAAAGTATAGCAAGTATGTCTGGCCTTTTGAGTATGTGCTTGTCCATCATCAGGATGACCTCCTCTCTCCCATCCCAAATCAAAACATCACACGACAGCTGGCAACAGCCGCCGCTGCTGCGTCTGTCAAGGCTGCACCCCGGAGAAGGGTGTTTCTTTCAGACAGTGATAGTTGGTGATTTTAGAGGGCAAGAAGGATGAGACGACTCGGCATTACTTCAGTCCAAAAGTCAAAGCGTGTGTTGCCATCTGTCTGACATTGTTTCATCATTTCATTTTGAATCCAAGATGGGCCCTGATTCAGGGCACGAGTCCCAGGATGCAGAAGCAGGCTAGTCCTGGATTAGGAATTAGATCACTGGATCTCTGTTATCCTGTCAACGATGAGCCACAGCAGCACAGCCCGTCCTTAGGCCGCACAGGACTGCTGGCCATGGGAGCTAATACTCATTCTGCATATCCATATCTCCTTACATCCAAGTGTAAAATTCATTTTTAAGAGCAACTCTCAGATTAATCACATTTACTCACAGAAGGAACCACTAGAGATATTGATTAATCCCATAATGGATATATGTTTTAAAAAAACATATCTACAATGGGAGATATCTGAATAGTAGCTACTCTGAAAGAGCAGAGCGCAATAAATTTTTGGCTCTCCTGAGTTCCTTCAGACCCTCAGCTCCAACATTCTTGTTTTCCAGTGTTCCCCACCCCCCAGTGCATCCTCCGTGGCATCCACAAGTAAACTGCCTCTCCTGCATTGGTAAACAAACCTTGGAACAGATATTTGAAACCACAGTTTAAGGACTTGACTGCACTTACTCACCTCTCCCCTCTCCCAGAGAAACCTCTTCCAGTGACCGGATGTTGTAGCCTCCTTTCCTGTGCAAGTTTCACCCGTCTCAGTAAATCTCCAGGAGGTCCTCGGGTTACGACGTTGATCCGTTCCTATGTTGCATCGTAAACCGATTTTCGGTGTAAGTCAAAACATACCCACTTATTCTATCCTAACACATTACCCAACTGGGGTGACACCGTCTTTCTCGGTCCACAGCCGCATCACGGCATATTCTTTCACCGCGCACACCAACTAGTTCCTGCACACGAAGTTTGCGTTAACGACGTTTACGATGCAAAACCACTTAAGTCGAAACACGGCTTTAGTACTGTATATGGGAGATGTGTCGTAACCACAAAACATCGTAAGTCGGGACTGACGTGACCCGAGGTCGCCCTCGGTAATAAACTGAAACAGTCTGCTTTGGGTCTTGGTCACCTTCCATTATCACCTTCCAAGCCTTTAACATTCATGTTGCTGCCCATGGTGAGTGTCAAAGAAAGCTATGAACATGCTACTGTTCCTGACCTGATGCACCACATTCAGCCTCAAACACTGTGGACTTTTCCTCTGAAGATTGCAGGCAGTAAAAAAAAAAAAGTAACTTAAAGGGCCTATTTGTACCAAATTTTTAACGCCAATTCACGGCCGGAAGTAGGGGGCGTGGCTGGAAGTAGGGGCGTGGCCGGAAGCAGCCCGTGGGCTGCGAGTTTGACATGCCTGTCCTAAAGAGTCACCACAGTGGATGGATCCTCATATTTTGAATACACTGGCTTATAAGAATGGGAAATGTTACTTGTACAATCAGGCTGCATCTTATTTAGGTAGGTTACACTAAAAACATTACCACAGCTTTAATATTAGCTACTAAACAAACAAAACCCTTCTACTCTGAAGATACCGCTCCCAAGATGAATGAGTTGCCATTGTCATGTCAGAACATGTCTGAATAATGATGAAATACCCGTGGCATGTAATATTTCAAGTAGCTGATTATGATCTTAATGGAGTCTTCTTCGAAACAAATATAACCACTGAGGTGGAGAATTTTTTATTATCATCAATAAAACACAAACATGGCTTCAGAATACTTTCTCAATGTGAAATATTAAGAAATGTAAAGGGTGGTAACTGCAGATTATCTTAGCAGATATGAATATGCCAAAACAGCCTTTCTACTATAAACATACAGAAATTAGAAATGTGGAAATGTTTATAAGTGCTTTATTTTAAGAATCACTGACCCATAAAATGTGTTTCTGGTGCCCCAAACGTTTTTAACAACAATCATAAAAAGACCAAAATGCAAACAGTTTTAATAATTTGTTGCCACTGTCTCAAAAATACCAGGGAACAGTTTGCTTGTTTGAAAGCAGCTTCGTTCTCATTTTGTGGGTTCTCCTTCCAGTAAGCAGTGCAGATGTGTAATCCAGGAAGCAGTGAGCTGTTATGTGTGGGCTGTGAGAGTGAGTTCTCAAGAACAGACCTAGTTTTCCTTGTACACTTCGCTCTGACAGCTCCCTTCCCAGAGCTTAAATCAAGCCCTCTTTCCAAAATGTTCAGGTGAAAAAGCATCTAATGTAACCAGTAAGAACTGAGTCTTGACTGACAAACAAGTCAGGACTGGAGCGTGTTCCCGCACACACGTGTACACATCTCTCACATGACGTGGCTGCAGCCTCACATAGCTCACCCCCGCGTCATCACTTTTTCCTTCCTGCATCACTTGACTGTGTTGCAACTACTGATTTCCTGCAACATCATCAACCTCAAAATAACTGTGAAGAAAGAGTCGAACAGAAGTCTGCTCGCTGTAAATATCAAAAACTTTATCACAAAACCCGACTTCCAACGAGGTGTCACAACACGGAAAGCCTGGTGTAAATGACTGGAAGCTGCGCATACACAGGCTGAAATGCATAAACCACTGTTGTTATTCAGTCTGACTTTGAGAGAAGTAAAATCACTGTACACAACTTCAACTTAGAAATGAGCTAAACACCAACCTGCACACGTCTGTGCTGCTGCAGTAACAGACTGAATTCAACTGTTAAAAATTCATATAAATGATCAAAACAACTAGTGGTTGTTCCCAACAAATAGTTTATTTAGGGGTGGAAACACTATGATCTGGTATTATATTGTCTTCTTGATAAAGCATTAATCTCGTGCTCTTGCTCCATTTTAGGAGACGTCCTCTGAGAAGTTCTGGGCAAGTTTTAATTCTGCTGTTAATAAAACAACTGTCTTAAAACTTATAATGTTACTATTATAGTGATATTTGATTTCCACTGCTGTGGCTCCTGATATCCAGAGTCAGTGAAGTTAAGTTTACATTCAAATGATCACACCTTTGATTCGTTATTATAGAATAGAATAGAATAGAATAGAATAGAATAGAATAGCATGCCTTTATTATTATCAGCCATTCTCCTATAGTCAGCTCTAGGTTGAGAGTAAAGACAAATTAGCTATACAATTAGGACTTTACAGTAGAAAAATGCTCCTTCCATACCAATAATAAGCTTTTTATGCGTCTGTAATAAATAAGATTAATATCCTTGATGATGCCAAAGGGTTGAGTCAAAAATTTTATGTTAAAGTAAAAAGGCATCAGCCCTCCGTGGCTGGTTTAGTCAGGCTGTGAATTTATAGCCTCCATCTGGAGACAGCTCCTCCTCCCACCTCCTTCCTCCCACTCTCTGAGCTCTCTTGACCCCTCCACAGCCACGCCACAAAGGGAGGGGACTCTCTTATCTCAGGCCTGGGTCTGAATAGTAATGCTTTCCTGGGAAACCTCCACTCCAGTGGGAAAGGACAACAGATCTTTTGTGTTGTTTCTCTTCCACTGCTCAACCCTTCAACCAAGCCCCCTGTAATGTCAGGCCTACAGGGACCACTGCCATTAGTCGTCTCCTCAGCCTGTCTCATTATCTGTTGTCTTAAAATTCCTCCATCTTCCACCTGTAGTGGCCACTGATCCAACAGGCTGATGATGTGACTATACTTTGTGAACAGTATTTGAATCCAGAGAGAACCAGCCTCTGCAGCCCCCACCCACCCCCATTCTTGTGTGGGAAACAAAAACAGGTCCACCTGCCCCAGTTCACACAATAGCTGAAAGAGGAGGTAACCTCATAGCAAACCACGTTTGCTCAGCAGGTCCACTGTAACACTAGCTGCCCCATGTTCAACTATACCCGAAATTACTCACACAGTCCAAAGTAGAACCTGACCTAGAAACAGGTTTACACTTTATGTTACATTTTATAAATCAGATTGACAGCCTGAGTTATAAATAGAGACTAAATTTACTCACCACAATTAGCTTTTGACCTAAAGCAGTTCTCAAATTAACACAACAATGTCATTTTATCAGGAGAAGGAATAAATGTTGAATTTAAAATCTTTCAAATGTTGTTTATTACACGAATAACAAACTGAATTCACATTTTTATTCCTAAATTTGAGACAGAAATTAAGTCAAAAATGATGACAATCAAGGATAAGAGTCAACCATTAGAACTATTTTTTTCCTGTTTAGGAAAACAAGTAAATAACTGTAACCTGGGGTGGCTCAGTGGTGGAGGAGGCCCCCATTTATATATGGCACTTAGTGCGGGTTCAAGTCCCAGCCTGCCACCAGTTCGCCTGTGTCTTCCCTGAAGTCAGTTTACTGGTTGTGAAATGAGCTTCCTCCAAATGGTGGCTGGCCTCTGCCTTAGCGATAGGGTGAAGACTCCAGTCATTCTAGTGGCTCCTCTGAATTGAAAGGAGCCAGTTGAGGTGTTCTGGGTGTGTCTTACAGGAAGGAAGACCCGGGACACACTAGAGAGAATATATCTTTCAAATGGCTGGAGAAGGTGGCTGAGGAGAGGCAAGACCGGGTTTCTCCTCTTAGGCTGGTGCCCCCATGATTCGGCTGCAGATAAGTGGAAGAAAATAGATGGATGACTTGACCACCAACCAGGACATTTAGTTAGAAATATTTCTTGTTCAAACATAAATAATTTCCCTTTTTGGTGCAGCCGCTCAGGCATAAATTCCACAAGGCTAAAAGACTAAACAAATGCTGACATCCTCACAACACATCACAGGACAAAATCAGTTCTTTGGTGGTTGCTTCCAGATTTCAAGCAATCATTGAATGCAGAGAAAATGAATGAAATAAATGAAATTATTACATTTCTTGGTCCCATTATATTTGAACACCGGAAAACAAAAGGGGACATGTAGGGACTGTGCATAAAAATGGCTTTAAGTCCTCCACAGTAAATGCAACATTTGTCTTCTACTACATTTCAATTCGCATTGAAAGTCTGCATTTTAAACTCGGTTTAAATATATTATTTTAATACATTTTGGTATATACTGTAGCTGAGATGATGAAACTCTTATCCCAAAATATAGATCTAACTGTTTGCTTTATTCAGAGAACACTTTAGGCTCTTAAACCCAACTACAAAGTACTTGGACAAAATCAACAAAAGTGCAACATTTCAGAGATTTCCACGTGACGAGCAGTCACGCAAATGTATAAAGTGTTCCACAGGGAGAATGTGCCATCAAAGGGTCATCCCCATGTTAATGTTTATTGCTCTCCATCTCCTCTGTCACTTCAGGTTATATTTAGCTCATGGAGAGTTTACCCATTTGGGTCACTGCTGTATCTGAGGCTGGAGCACTTCTGCCGAGGCTTTTTGCTCTCAGACTGCAGGCATCACGTGAGTTTGAGAAAGTCTTCAAACTGCTCTTCCATTTATCTAATGGCTGCTAGAGTTCACTCAATGTGCAAAAGAGCGTGACACCAACACTTTTTAAAAAAAATAGTGCATCATTTTTTCAAAGCTAAGAGAGGTGGAAGAAATGGCTCTTCTATTATTGGCCTTTTTGTAATGTTCAAATGGAAAAATGAATTTTATCTTGAAATACATTTTTAAGATGGGCTCGCATTGTGCTGCACCAGACTGTATCAAAGTTTCAAACACTTATAAAACAGTAAAAAAAATAAAATAAAAAATAAAGACACTTTGTTGGTGGAAGTTCAGTTTGAACTTTGGGTCCAGCTTACTGCACACTACCATCTACAGAATTGCACACTGGGATTGCTAATAAAATAAAATCCTAATAAAGGCTGTTTTATTTGCTATGGGAAAGTGAAGCTTCCTCATTGCAAATATTTGGGTCAGTTTTTCTACACAGTGTCAGCAAGAAGTCTTAATCCTTCTGTAAAAGGAACTGAACCCAACAGTTACAGTATCTGATATCCTGTTTGAGCAGAAGTCAAACCTCAATTTACTGATCGTGCATGATTATTTTCTCAGTTATACAATGAACTGTCAGAATTAGAGTTTGATTATATCAGGTGTTAATAAATTATTCTGCCCGACACCATTTACATCCCGAGGTCTTTTAGTAACTTTGGTATTCACTAAACTTTCTGTATTTTTATGTGATACCGGTAAGACCATCAATTAGCCAAACAATGTATCTCATCTAACAACTGTCTTTATTATGTCAATAAAATACTTTTTTACATCTCTCATATCTGAGAGGTTGAATAAATAATCAGATTGGGGATGGTTTAAAGACACAAATAGCAGGAAGAGGAAGTTGAAGATTTGGAATTTCACCTCATTGAATCAGAGAAGGGATTTCCAAGCATGCCAAGTCACAGTTTGAATTTTTTACAGGCTCAGCTCCCCTTACATGTTTTAATTTCCACTCATAGTTGGGAGGGTAAGCGGGCTTTTCGGCACAGTACATTCATGGCTTGAAGGCGATCCTTGTGAAATGTCTCGGTGATTCACAGAGAACAGCTCATTCTATAATTTAGAGGCTGGGGATTTGAGTGTTAAACCGAAGGAGCCCTATTTTGAACACTTTAAACCTTTTCTCATTCTCCAATAAGAGCAACCTTAAATTATAATAGCTGCACTTTATAATTTGTGGTGTTAAACTTTAAACAAAGCAAGAATAAAAATCTTACGGTTTTGTCAGTAAGGTCGAGAGCTGAATTCATGCTTTCTGTTTCCCAATAGTGGCATGTTTTTTCACAATAAGATTTATGTTTCTGACCTTTATTATAAAGTGAAGCACGTGGCTTTTTGTGGATTTGTGAAAGTCCACAGGATCTATTGAGAGAGAAATTGCATGCATTCATTTTAAATTTCCTTTTGCAAAACAGTTATTTTATGAGCATTAGGAAAAAAGCTAAATTGCTAAATGCTAATGTTGCTAGCATGTCTAAAATTAAAAATTTTAAATGTTTGCTGGGTATCATTTTTACCATGTTTATCCTCTTAGTGGAACTAAATACCTTACCACCAAAAGGACCTTTCTAAAAACTCGCTCTGAGAACTTTTTATGCTGACACATCAAATGTCATCCTGGATTTTATTGGTTGTAAAATCCCTTTGCTCCATTCTGATTGCTGTTGGCCTCAAAGTCTAGGCAAAATAACCTGTTTGTAATTATGGGTTTTCATAATTGTAAAAAGTGTACATGTATTTTATTTTCCATCTAACCACTTCTTTTTGCTCATCCAATTGAGGGATGTGTGGGGGCTGGAATGTATCCCAGTTAAGATTGGGTGGGAGACGGTGTACAAACCTAACACACCGACACCAACAGCCATGGTCACTTCCACACCTACAGCCAGTTTGTATTTGGAGAGAAGCTGGAATACCCGAAGAGAACCCACGCAGGCACAGGGAGAGCACACATGCTCCACACAGAGGGGCCTCAGCTGGCTAGCAGATTTGACCCCAGGACTTTTTCATTATGAGGCAACAGTACTAACCACCACAAAACCATGCCAACCCACATGTCAGAATACAATGCAGTTCCCATCCAGAAAGTTCCTAAATCTTCCAAAAGGAGGATATAAAAAGTTTTGTCTCAGCTAAAACATTTTTAATGGAGTAACACTCCTTGTTCCTCTGGTAGAAATGCAGTCAGAGAGAACGTTCCTGTTCTCTGGGAAAAACTCTACAGTACAAGTTATTTCAACAGACAACCAACAGCCAATATGCTTCCATGGCTAATGCAGAAGCTTCAGCTGTATATGTGCTCTGTGATTTCTACTGTATGCCTTTGGTAATTGCATTATACCGTGGCTCCAGGGGCACGAGACATCATTACTCTACTGTACTGATGCTGTGGTTACGCTTGCTTGTGGACTCACTCTGACAGCTGCAGGCACCACATGCAAGTGGTTTTTCTTGTTATACTTTTCTTCCGAGTCCATTTGGAATCTTGCACTGAGTTGCATGTGTTGTGTCTGTGGGGACAATTCCACACTGAGCTTTGTGTTTAACCCTTAGATGATGGCATTCACTATTAAATATACCCTCGCATACTTGCAGGCGTGGAATCACAATCCACATTTATTGTTTAAGAATTGAAACAAAGAAAAAAAAATCCTCAAATGTTATAGTTTGAAAGTGACTCCATAAATCACTGCACATGCTATATGCTGCAGATACATTTAGCCAGGATGTGCGAGAAACTGAATTAGATCACACCTTATAGCTTCCATTTGACAGCTTACTGTGAAAGGATGTGGGTGGTTTTAAATTCTCCAGCTATATTTCTATATGCAGTTAATATTACATGTTCAGGACCAGCTAACAGTATCAAACCTCGGACTAAGGGGAGGAGAAAAGTGCAAATCTGCTGGCGTCACATCTGTTGGCCATACCCTGTATGGTTTCACATTTCTGCACCAAACATAAGTAAAAAGAGGGAATCTTCAATGTGGATTTTCACATTAAGCTTTGTTATCAAAGAAATATTTTACAGTACAGTGCACTGTTATTTAAACATGGAGGTCATGTAGACTGAAAGTTTGTTCCTCTAATAATGTAAAGCAACAGTAGAAAAATGTGTTTTAGTAATTGCATTCTCCTCTGAGACCTGAATTACCAGCAGTGACGTTAAAGCCAAGGAGACACTGAACACAACAGCTGGCGTTCCCATTTCTTCTCTCAGTGTGTTTCTAACATGCACATCACATCACCATTTAAACTAATCCATATGTTCTGCTGCCAAAGGTCTGTGACTGCTTTACCATGCGCAGTATGATGCAGCTCCAGCTCACCGTTGCTGCTTTCTAAACCCGATTGCAGCTCGAGCTTTAGATAAACTGTTTTTGTGCTGTATCGTTTTCAGAAATGAGTCAGTGTCTCGAAGCCACAGCTTCAAATACAGGATCAGTTCTGACAAAGCAACTTCAAACAGATGACTCAGTGCATCAGTTGCCCAAAACTATATAATTTATGATTGGCTTAAGTGGGATATTCTGGTACAGTAAGTCCTAAACAATTCCTGCCAGAGTGCACTGAGAGTCATCTCCCTCAACACTCCCTTTGACTTCAGCCATTAACCCTTTAGTTCTGCTTAACTATTACAACTGTATTTTATTTTCATTTATACTGTACTTAACTGCATGTCACAGGGAAATAATTTTCTTTGATTATTAGTTACGCAATAAAATCAAGATTTTTAGAAATGCTTTTTAAAACTCATGATTACAGCTAAAGCAAATAATTTCTATGTCAAATCATCTCAAACATGAATTTTGTTGCATTTCCTTGAATTATTTGATTTGCATTTAGAATAGAAAAGAATAGAATAGAATAGAATAGAATAGAATAGAATAGAATAGAATAGAACTTTAATGATCCCACAACGGGGAAATTCGCACGTTACTGCAGTGGTAAAGAAAAGAAAAAATTCTATACAGTATATAATTCTATAGAGTATATATCTATAGATATACACATATGTACATATATTATTTTTGGGTTTAAAATAACTGTAATGATATTTTTGTTCCACCATCTGGATCCATCCATTTTCTTCCACTTATCCTAAGACACATCTTTGGACTATGCAATATGCAAACACCACACAGAAAAGCTTCAGGACCTCCTGCTAACCATCGCACCACCGTGCTGCCCTGCATTCATTAACTTTAGCTAAAAATTTTAACCCCTAAAAATATTGTCTTTCGGTGATGAAACAAATAAAAGTGCATGCTTGGGAGAAATGCTAGAAAGAAATTAGAAACATACAGAACATGCATGGATGGATCTGCAGAACCATATTTTGTATTCTATGTAAATGTCATAAAATATTCAAAGCTGTGATAGTCACATTCATGTAAACCAAGTCAGGCTACTTTTATGCAGGCACGAGTAATTATCTCTCTCCTTGAGAAATATGTCCTGAGAAATCAGGTTTCTTTAATCCGTTATGCTCTGGATAACATAAAACATGTTTCTTAACAATAATTATTGCAAAAACCCAACGCTAGCGTGCGCGCGCACACACACACACACACACACACACACACACACACACACACACACACACACCATTTTAGTGACATTTCCATGTGTGCAAGGGCTGTTTTTAACTGTACTTTGAGACCTTTCTGTAAAGCAAGTTGGAGCCTAGCTTTTCAGACCACTTTATCAGCACTGCTTTAAGGATTCACAGTGGTCAGTGCATCCTAAGAAAGTAGGAGACATGCAGGAAACATGGAGTCACTCAACAGGACAAAATCAAAGGTTATAAAAACATTGCTTCACCCACTGCTGACTCTGGAGCTCACTTTTGCACGACCTCTTTAAACATGTCTCTGATTAAAGGACAAATGAGTTTTCTACAGTGTTTTCTTTCTACCCTTCCATCTATTCTTTTTGAACCTCTTCTCATTAATTAGTTTGCAGAGCTTAGCGTGTGATATCAGTATCACTGAGTTCAGCGAGATCAGCTGCTCCTGTTATTAAATTCCTAATGAGTCACCCAAGAGACCGCAATATTAGACAAGGACACTTCAGCAACACTGAGTATGTCAAAGAATCAAAGATATCAGCCCGCTGTCATCTTTTCATACCTTGTAGATTGATGGCAAGTTTGAGCTTTTGTATTTATTTATGTGATTATGTATGTTATGATGATTTCATGTCCAGGTTCAGCTTCAAGACATATTTCCCCTCAGAAACAGTGAAACTGAAGATCAGTCATAAATCGTTTAATTATTCCAAGCAGAAGAAACTGCAGCTAAAGCAGGCTCAGGTTCTCTTCATAGAGCAGTCTGAAGTCCAGAGTTTGTCCTGCTGATCCAAGACGGATCCACACAGAGTTATGAATCATTCTTCTGTTAAAATAGAGCTTTTTGTCATGAAAAACATTCCTAATTTTCATCTTCTGGAGACCTGGACTAAAATCCAAAAGTGTAATTTTACAGGAAGTTCATCAAATTAAATAATTGTGGAAGCTAGCGAGTTAGGATTACTGCAGGGGCTGGTTATGGTGGAAACAAAGCAGTGCTAACTTGTTTAACCCTGCCTCAAGCCAATACATAGCTTCTGAAAAGCGACAAGCGCTTATTCATACATCCTCTACAGTTCAGCATCTGGAAGCTTGATTCAGATGTTTTAACCATGATCACTTGGTTTTTAATCTGGTATTGTCAGGATATGTCCAAGTACTCCCTGTGAGCCAAATGCTCAAATTTCAGAAGATGTTTGTCACTTCCTGATTTTTTATTTTATTTTATTTTTTTTTTTGGG
>VOQJ01042343.1:0-12563 GCA_015052665.1 Apistogramma diplotaenia | reverse complement strand
GAAACAACAGAGCTATTTTTCCGTGTGTGTGTGTGTGGGTGTCTGTGTTTGTGTGTGTGTGTGTGTGTGTGTGTGTGTGTGTGTGTGGTACTGGGGGAAGATGAGTCTTGGTGCCAAGATTAATGGTCTGGACTGGTAGCATCAGTGGCTGGAGGAGCTTTTGTGTCCCTAAAGGCCTCGTCTCCTTATAGAGGCATGTTTCTGCTCTCAGACTAAACTGCAGCGGCATGGCGACACATTCATCAGTCTGCTGCTGAGCACATCACAGGACCAGGGGAATAAAAGTAACACACAGCACAGCACAATGTGTGGAAAGCCCCCATATTTCACACACCATCTCTGTGCCTTTAATCTCACATATCGGCAATGATACATTATTGATTAAATGCAAAGTAACACACACTTACTGCATACTGTATATTCACACTGTTTTTACATGAGTGTGACTGAAGATACTGGACAGATTCAGCTTTAGAAATCTAGCTGTGGAGTACTGTCAGTGTCAGTACTCATTTCAGATCATCTGACGACAAGATATACTTCATTTATCCCCAAAGATAAATGAAGCACACCAACCGAAACATGAACAACAAAGTTCAATAAAATAAATGGATTGTCGTGGTAGATTAAAAAAAATACACAGAAAGTAAAAACACACCAAAGAAGAAACTCAAATAGAAAACAGTCAATTGAAATATAATAAAATAAAAAGCTTAATTAATAAAATCTGAAATGAAAGCAGCTGTTGCTGTATGGCAGCCCATCAGAAAGACATGACAGAGAAAGTGTCCAGTAGGTGGTGCAGAGGTAGTCTGGAGCTATTTATTATCCATACCCATTATTCAGTTATATTCATTTGATGACCTTTGCCTCCACCAATGGGGACATCCAACCAGCATACTGAATCACTGAATCTGACCAGAAAAACACCCCTCGGCAGGTGTGGTCTGGACTGCACCACTGCTCAATTACAAATTGTGCAATTCCTCCACATTTCTTCCTGACGTTTAGATCGATGCTTCTGCCCGCCCAAAAGAATCCTGTTACATTCACTCTGTAGTCTTGGAAGTGTGATTGTAGCAACGTCACATGAAATACATCAAGCTCAGTACAGTGTTTCCCTTTTATCAGCTCATCGATGCTCACACTCCTTATGATGAAAGGTGGCTCATCAAAGAACCCAAAAACATGCAAGTCTGAATAAAACAAATAGAATCTGATTGAAATTTAGCTTTTAACAACATAATTACAGTTTATTTTTACATAGTTCCACCTCTTTCACAGCCTCAAACGTAACTAGAAAGTTGATTGTTTAGCAGTCCGGCTAACTGTGGACTGTTTCTTTGTCCTTGTTGGACGCAAGACAAAACCAGAACTGCTGCAGCTTTTTCAGTGGACATATTTATTTAAAATACTTGTTATTTTAAACAAAAGCTAATGGACAAAAGTCTACAAACCATTCATACTGCACATACTCATTGTCTACATCAATAACAGGTCCATTATTGGTGAAAATGCCGGCTCCTTTACAAGGTCCTATCCAGTGCTTTGTTGCCCTTTACATACACAATAACATTGTAGTTATATTTTGGTTAGTACCATTATTGTCAAAGACAGAGTACTTAGATATGTTTTTAATATATGGTTATTTATATATTACTGCAGATCTGGAGACTGCAGAGGTTGGTACTGGGTGACAGCAGCCTCATCCTCTGTGTTGTATAATGTTGAGGAAACAGTACCCACACATGCTTTACATACATACAGTGTGGAGAGGAGGCAGAACAACAAGAGCATGACCTATATAAGCCTGGAACACCGGAACAATGCACAGCTTATCAGTCCTCTGAGCACATAATAACAGCTGCAGGAGCTAGAAAGAGATGATCCACCAAAGACACAAGCTTTCTGTTATAAACCTCCTACAGTCCAAGTCTCAGCATGTTGCACGACACCAGAGGGACGAAGTAACCAAGTCTACACACTCAGTTCAGTTCAGGACTTCTTTTTTTTTTTAACATTCCCAGTTTTTAGTTTTACTTTTAGGAAAATTGATCATCAGGAACCACAAACATTTTAACCTCAGAGTCTGATTTCAATTACCAAACTGGGCTAGGAAATTTGTGTATTGAAAAGATTTTCCTATCACATCAAAAATACAATATTATCAATATCAGATGTGACATTAGTTAACTCTCCCACAGGCCCATGGTCCATTCATGGAGCTGCCAGGAGACAAAGAAGAAACAGAGGTGGTTGTTGACAGCATTTACAGTGTCAACTTATTATCTTTTAATTTTCTGCAGTGACTGAAGCTGCACAAAGACACACTGCTCTGTAATCAGCAGTTTGTTTTGCACCAGCAGACAGCTCTGCTCCTGCTTTAAGTACATAATTGGAGAGCTGAGGGAGACACCAGCAAAGACCAAAGAGGGAGGGCAGAGAAATTAAAGGAGGTGGTGGGGAGTGAAAAAATGCAGACTGCAACAAAAAATGCTGCTCAGGCATGAAAGCTGTGAGAAATGGAAGTGTATAAAGAAAGCCACTACTTTTTTTTGTTTGTCTGTTGTTTTAGATTATTTGACTGGTTAAGTACCTGCTATTACAACTATATATTTTTTTCTTGCCTTGGGTTTGTTGCCCGTTTTCACGTGTACATGGGAGAGGTTTGCCTTCAAGGCTTTTTGCTGGGCATGCTCTCTGAGGCATGGCTAGGGAGAAGGTTGCATTTTATACCAAACCTTGATCCTTTGAACCAAGTTTTTTTGTTTTGTTTTTGTTGCCTAATCCTAAGGTAGCTTAAAGCTTTCCATGTTATAAAAGAACACAAAGCTTTCTGCCAGAAAGCCCTGAAGGTATAACTTCTATGTGGTGTTGACCCCAATTATGCATCTGCCTGATCACTTCACAAAACAACACCCAACAAGCACTCCAAAGCAGAACTGAATAATAATAATAATCTTTTGTTCTTTTAGTTAGTGGAACAAAAGCAATTTATATGATTATTTTTTGTCTGCCACTTTATACACTTAATTGATAATGATTAAAAATCTGGTTCTGTACTGTATTTCAATGATGGAACAATGAAGTGAAATGTTATTGTTTGAATGAGCGTAGAAATAAAAATAAAATAATTTCACAACAAATGTGCAACAAATAGAAACCATTTGAGTGTAAGTACCATTGCAAAACCCAGGGCTCAAAATGAATGATGGCAGATCAGCAGAGCTGATATTCTCCATAAGAGGTGCCAGGTTTGGAAAAAGAAATCCAATGATGTTGTCCTTTGGGACAGTGTGTTGGAACAACATCACTGTTGGTGGTTATTAAAGCAGAGCAGCTGCCTGCTTTGCCTGGTTGGTAAGTCAGTGTTAATGAAGGGTAAATATTGTTTAAAATCCCAGAAACAGAAACCAGCAAACTGTGTGAAGTTTCTGGACATGACTGTGTCTGCAAGAGTGACACCAGGATAACAGCATAATAACATGTAGCATGGTGGCACAAGATAAAAGTGATGTATTTCATGCCTTCAAACCAAAGCTTTACATTAACCACAACAGACTAGACATCACTCATAATATTTTTATCTTTTTCTTTCAACAGCTGATTAAAGCACTACAGTTCCATGAGGCACTGAACAGTCAGATAGATAAATAAGGCCAGCAAATAAGTTGGTCAGTTTGAAAGTATGAGAGATGATACATTTTGTTATTCCCTTTGGTGCTCTGTGTTCTCAAGCTACTGAGTAAAGTTAACAGAAGGCCTGGTTCCTGTGGACAATAAAACCATTCCCTCAGCATAAACAAAGACAACCTCCTCTGGGGGATGTGCTTATTTGGAGGAGCTTGGTTTTACAGGCCACTCGTGCACCTAAATGTGTTGTACACATGTGGCCCGGAGAGACGTTTCCAGCTGCAGCTTCAGCACGTTTCACTCTGACAGACTGGCTCAGATGAAAAGGGGCTCTGCTGTCACTGAACTGACATCAGACAGAAGCAGACGAGCAGATTTTGGGCTTCTTGGCTTCTGACTTTGCTTTCTAAATGCTGCGTTTACCACTTATATTTTCACATCAGCTGTTAAAGTTGACTCAAAAGGAGAAAAATGTAAACATGTTTCATGTGTTTTTTTTTTTTTCTGTGAGCATTTTCAACATAATTCAGCTGTGAGGAACGCAGTGGTCTTTACACTACAGCACTCTGAAAGCTGAACTCCAGACAAACCCTGCTGGCAAAGAACAAACAGAGACTGTAGGTACATGTTGACTGCTACAATAATTAACCAAAGCTCGACCCCAACCAGACATGTGACTCATTCAAATGAAAGAAACAATCATGTTTCATAAATTCTCACAGAACCTCACAGTGTTATTTCCACTGACCGTCTGTGTGGCTTTCAGCTTCAGATTGATTTTCTTACAGGCTCCATGATTATGATTATAAACTATCACAGCTAAGATTAGATATGAGCACACCTCACTGTTTACCTAAGCTTTGCCTGTGGAGATGATGTACACAGTCTTTCTTACTTTATAGATAACTCACAAGTTTTTATTGCAGCAGGGAAATCTTAGCGCTTTGCTTTCAGGTGCTTCAGTGGAAGTCGTCCCCAAAGCAGGTAACAGATTATAACATTTTACATGTGAAACAGCATCTTACATTAGTTTGCTGTTCTTACGCTGCTGGATTTTAGCTTCAGTTTTATAAAACTATGACACTGGTTAATATACGGCAGCCACGGTAACATATCCACAGTGAACAGCAGCAGCTAAAACGCTGTAGCTTTTAAATATTTTACTCAGTGTAAACATTGTATAGCTTCAAAGAAGAGCTGCGACAGAATATTAAAATGCCATAGAAAAGCATATGGATGAATGTCAGGGCAAATCAGAGGAATAACACATCATTGTGGCATCTTGTTCTGATAAACAAACGTTAACCCCGAACACAAGACAGAAAATCTGTTTTGTTCTTGAAATGCTGAGGATGGACTGGGTTGCTTGTGCCACACAGTTGCTATGGCAATGGGTAGTCCTGAGATGACAGGGCTGTCTGTTTCCTTTTCTTGTGGGAAACCACTGTGTTTTTCTGAGCATCAAAAAAGCATCAATCAGTTTCCCTCACAGTGAGCTTCATAATGAGGATGTTTGTGAAACAGTAACATGCTGCCTTTTGTTTTTATCTATTTTAAGCCCTGAATCCTAACAGAAGTCTTTTAATTTGGAAGTGCAAAACACATGGTTTCTTCTTTTGATAATAATAACAGAGGTTTTCCTGCTGCTGTGATGTTAAGTCATTCAGTAGCTGTTTCAGTCCTTCAGTAAATTCTAGATATTATTCTGAGCTGAATTGGTGAAAATGTGTAAAGAGAAAAATGAGCAAATATTAGTGGCCACGGGGAATAATGCATTCTGATTGGCAGGTGGCTCCTTCATTATCTATAGATAACCTCACAGTTCCTGTATATCATCATCTTTGTTACATGACTCCTCACAGCTGGAGGCTTTTAGTTTCAGCTGTTACTAGGCAACTCTCTCTCTGATGGCAGAAACACAGATGTTTATTTTAGGCCTGACATAGATAATACCAATAAAATATTCACTTTTCGTGAGCGCACTGTCTCAGTGTAGTCAAGTCTGCAGCCATGCTGAGTTCTGAAGTTAATGTTCAGGATGCTCACATGATGAAAGCCTTAGCATATCACATTAGCTCACCAACTATCACTAAACCAAACTTTACACTTTTCTTCTTTTGTGCTACATTATCTCATATTTTTGTTCACACAATATGAATACAGGTGATTTTTAAAATCTTATTTAAAAAAAACCCATTTAGTTTGTATCTGTCTGTTTCGCTTTAAAACTTTGATAGACATTATCAGTTTTTTACAGATGTTTATGTAAAATTCAATGTACATCACTATATGATACAAACATTTTGGTGACTATTGCAGCCTGTGAAGACAACCTGCCTCAGTTAAAACCAGCAGAGATACCCACCCACATAACTAGTGCACATCTAGTTGCTCTTAAAACTCCACCCAGCTCCCCGTCCTTACAGCACTCATTATTCTCTCTTTATTACCCAGTGCTTTACACTTACTGTCTGCTATTTTATGTGTCTGATTCATGGAGAAACATTTTACTGACCCATAAATTTTCAGTTTTGGAAAAAGAAAAAGCTGGCAGTGATATACACCTGTTATCCAATTTGTGTGTGTGTGTGTGTGTGCGCGCGCGCTAGTGTTGGATTTTTGCAATAATTATATATTTTTTCCCTTATGTCATTGTTACTTTTTATTTATATTTATTCTTCTTTAAGGGCAGCACTGGGACTCGTTCTACTGCTTTGAATGCTCAAGAAAAGTAGAAAAGCATTGTAAGGAGCGGTCCATCTACCATAATGGAATAAAAGAAAGCAGAAATCTCGCTTTAATAATAAAGACACTAATGTACTTAAATGTTGATTCATATTATCAGACCATGTAAGTCTGCACCAACTACTGATTCAATTGCTCCAACAGTTTAAACTGGAAAAATCTACACAGGAAAATAAATCCTGAAGAGTGTTTGTGTCCTTAACTGACAAACCTACAGAAAAGGAAAAGAAAACTTTCTAACACACACGATTAGCTTGTTGTGTATTCAGGTATTTTACTCAAGTATCAACAATGTTAAAAATAAACAATGTAAAAAAATCCAGTAATTTCTAACCGGCTATGAGAATATTGCTAAAAAATGTCCATAAAGGTATCAGGACACCATCAAAGCTGCTGCAACTGAGGGTTTGTTCAGATGATTTCTTTGCATCGCAGTGCACTGTGATTCATCACACCTGACAAATGATCTGATCCTCATTTACTGCATAAACTACCACGTTCCCTGCGTGCTCTGCTCACATTTAAGCTCAACACTTAGCACCTGCTCAGGGGCTGTTCAAACATGAGTCACGTGTAGAAAACAGTGTTAAAAAAGTATAAAGTATTCCTCTGAATGTGGAGATGAAAAATGTCTTTGTTCTCTGACACTTTATGGGTTATGCCCACATCAAATACAGAGCAGCGTGGAGATACTCAGGAAAGAAATCTATACTGTGCCAGGGAACACGTGTCCAGTTTGATTACTGCTTGCTGCTGTAAACACGGCACCGCAATGCAGATCCATAAATTTCACAAATGAGCTCCGGCTTTGCTCCAAACATTCACTTTACGTGCAAATGATTCAAGCAGAGACCTGAGCTGAGGCCTTCCTGACACCGTGATTGGCCTTCTGCTTGAGCTCTGTGACCCCTGACTTGTCTTTGGACCACACCTCTGATTGTACCAAGATTTTCAGTCATGACCCTTTTTTCCATCACACATCCTGCTCCCACTGTAACCCCCACATCACCCCTACTTTTTCGACCACATGTATATGAAGAATATAAACCAAAAACATTGATTTAAAATCTTTTTATTATATGAAAAATACTTCAATTTTGGCTTCTTGGTACATGAATCACCTGGATCTGTTCCTCTAATAATACAGTGTAGTTGTCTACTGTCTGTTAGCAAATGAAAAGTGCAAAGTAGTGGACTCTGTCCTCTGTCCACCATGCAGAGGAAAGGCTACTTCAATGCTCCAAAAGCAGTCTGCATGACATCCGAGATCAGAACGTGATACCGTCTGTTTTCAAGACAAAAGGAGCAGGGGGCACGACTGACCCGAGCCACGTGCAAAATCAAACTTGTTTCCACCAATATGTCCTGTGGGTGGAAAGATTTTTAAAAAAAAAAAAGAGTCCAGGTGAGCCAAAGCTTCAGTTAAAATGTGTTCAAAGTCTGAGATAAAGCAGCAACTAAACGGGCCAGCCCGTTTCTTTTCAAAGCTGCAGCTCCAAACAGTCCATTTAAGCTTCCTCTCATAATTTTGGTTATCCTGTTGTGTTTCTGTCCTGCGTGCTTCTGCCTGCAAAAGCATCTGAGCAGGACTTCACTGGCTGAACAGCTTTAGTAAAAAATAAAAATAAAAAAAAAAAAGGAAAGTTAAGGGCAATACTGGTAGAACCCGGATTCCTTACAGTAATGTCCGCACACTCAGCGGCTGTTACCGCTTCTTTTTCTGCTTTAATGATTTCCTTCTTTTCACAATCATCTCGTACAGCTTGTCCATACCCTCGTGAAGCCCCTCGCCTATTATAGCGCAGGCAGGTTGGATGTGATAAGTGGTGGAGGGGGTGAGCTCGTGCAGAGCCAGCTGCTTCTCGATATCTGCCACCGGGAGGGATTTGGGCAGGTCCTGCTTGTTGGCGATGACTAGCAGCGGAGTGCCCTGGTTTTCCGCAAACTTAGTGACTTTGTGCAGTTCGGTCTTGGCCTCCTCCAGCCTGTCCACATCTACAGAGTCCACCACATATATGATCCCGTCAGTGCAGCGGCTGTAGGACTTCCACAGGGGCCTCAGCTTCTCCTGCCCCCCCACGTCCCAGAAATGACAACTGATGCCCTTCGCGGTGCCATTACTCAGCTTAATCTTCTCTGTATTGAAGCCGATCGTCGGGACCGTGTTAACGAATTCATTAAATTTAAGTCTGTAAAGAACTGTGGTCTTCCCAGCAGAGTCCAAACCCAGCATGACGATGTGAAGCGACTGGAAGGCAGAGATGTTGGAAAAGCTGTTGCCCATTTTGGCGTTTATTCTGCGGCTGCTGGACGGTTCTTTCTCCCGATTCTAGGGAAATAAAACAGTTCTAAAGCTCATTAATTCCTCGACTTTGAGTACTGCGGCAGGCCCCGGTGCTCTGGATGACTGATCAGCTCTGCTGTGGCCCTCAGCAGCAGCAGCAGCAGCAGCAGCAGAGGACGCGGTGCGCCTTGGCAGGACGCAGCGCGCAGTTCATTAGTATTCTCCTCACGCACTCGCATCCATTTGGCGACGAAGAAAGCTGCACTGTAAAAACACTCCTTCGTGGTCAGTGTCAGGGCTGGAAGCAAGAAGGATAACACAATACTCTCCTAATGCTCCGCACTGGTTAACAAATCATAAGAATCCCTCCCGAAACTGCGCACAAATAAATTACCGGTGCAGGATTCAGGAATCGCGCTGTACTCCACACCTGTGCGGGAGGGAATAACATCCACCGCTTCCTTCACTGACTCGGGGGGAAACACGATCCTCCACTCCCGACGCTCGCGGTAGCTGTACTATTGTGAGGCTGCGTGACGCTGACAAAACAAGACCACAAACCAAGAGCCAGCCCCGCTACGCTCCACCCAAGCGGGACATGTGCCAATGAGATGGCTAGCTGCTGCTGCGATCAGGTTACTATAGACACGCGAGCGCCACAACTGAAAAACACTACAGACGTTTGGTTCATGGATTTATCATCAATATTTATTTTATACGAATTATTATTTTATATGAATTATTGAAAGAAATCTAAACAAGGAGAAATTGATTTAATAAAGCAGGAAGGTGTCACAGTGCAAGAGTATTAACAGGGGTGTAACGGGGCTGTATGTAACAGCCTGGAATTAGACATAGTCAGGTGCGCCACCTTCTGGGGAAAGACAGGAAAATGGAAAGGCTGATCAAAGTTTTTTACTCATAATTCATTCATTCATTAGTCTGTTAATTCTTAATTAACATTAATATATTAAATATTTAGTTGTAATTGTTATAGTTTCTTTCTTTTCACCCTACACTGTATACAGTTTGTTGTCAATTACATAACCTAGTTTATAAAACGTATATAACCTTAAAACGTGATTTTACAACCTGTTTGTTTGGCTATTATCTGATGATTCAGTTATACCTTTGTTTACCTGTTTTGTTTACATATTTGTTTGTGGATTCGTACTATGTTCAACTGCAGTACTAAAAAGTTATATGGTTACCTGCATCAAAGGCTGCAGTAAAATCTAAAAGCAGCAGAACTGATGCAGTTACTTACCAAAATGATCTCTGGCTGCATCTGAGGTGAGATCTTTAGAGAAACACAACATACTGATGTTCACTGGGAAGCTTTTATTGGAATACAACAGGAATCACTTGATAACAAATAAAAAAAAATCATTAAACATTAACAATACTTCCAGCTTCCATTTTTTAAAAGATTGTAACTAACTGCTCAACATTCGGACTCTTCCCTTAATACTGTGTTTCTGTGTTTCTCCCACTGGTGGGGCACAGAGTGATGACACATCGGGCGCAAATGACCTCAGAGAGAAGTCACGCAGAAGAAATTTTCACAGCAGAACAAGGAAATAACATTAGCATATGGCAGCAGGTATGTTAGCATAGTGAAATTCTCCACCACCCTTTGTGTATAAAAAACCATCGCACCACTTCAACAGCAACCCCCAAACCTCACTTCACCAACACGGGGATGTGGGTGGGGTGTTTTCATGCTGTAAAGTGGGGAATGAAGGAAAAAGTTTGAGAACCACTACCCTAACAGGAGTTTTTGAACACAGAGACACTGAAGAGTCTAAACCCAGGGTAAAGAGGTTCTGTGACTGTGGAGTTGAAAGCATGAATGTAGAGGAGAGGAGACCAGCAGGACAGTCCACATACACAGCTACTCCATTAGAAATGGAGGATGAGGAAGAAGAGGAAGAGCGGGGTTGAACAGATACTGTTGTAGAACAAACAGCAGCAGAACAAACTCCAGAAGATTCATTCATTCCAAACTCACAGGGATCACTGTCTCCCGAGCCTCATGTGAACCCTTCCTCTCCACTCGACTTCCCAGTAACAGCAACCAGTCAGACCATTTCTACACAGCAGCTGAGGACAATGATCAAATCTGTCTGGATGATTGGGATATGACTGAACATCCTTCGTTGTTCTCAGACACTTTGACGCTTCTGTTTACTGTATTTGTGTCGACTGTGAGATCACAGAAATCTGAAGGACAAAAACAAAAATACAGCTGCAGCTTTTAATCTGTCACCTGCTCATTTATTGACAATTTGATGGTGTTTCATCATATCGGCACTGTAAATGGGTGAACTGCATTGCTATGATAAAGCAGAATAAAAATGCACTCACACTTTCCTTGCAGCCACCTCAATCAGAGTGTTGTTTATGAGTGGGACACAAAGTGGAGCGAGAGACAGATCGGTGTGGTATCTGCAGTATGGGGCACTGCAACAGCTTACAGTGGAAAAGAGAGAGATAAGTTTGAAGGCTTAAGTTGTCAGTTTTTATGACTATCTACAATATTTTCCTCAAATATTACAGCAAAATTTAGGAAATGATACAAGCATAAGATTCATAAGGGAATAATTAGGGTGGAAATGAGTTTTGTTTTATTGGATGCAGTCAGATTAGCGTTACTGTTCCCCCTCATTAAAGGAGAAAATTGAGATGGTTTCCATATATATATACTCTGACTTCCGGACACCATAACTTTCAAAATGTTAACATTTAAGTCACTTTAAATACATTTAGTTCAGTTTTAAAGTCTTAAAATGATTTCAGCCCCATCTTCACTCAAACTTTCTAAGATCCAGACATTTTTCCATCAGTGACCTTTTATAACATGACCAATGATTAATCACTGATCATGATGGAGTGATGTACAGTAAATAGTGATGCTACAGTTACTAAAATGTTTCTGAGGAACTGTCTGACAGTCTGATAGCTACAGCTGTGCTGATTATACATCCATGACGTAATTGCCGTTTCCGTCCTGCAGATGAAGTTGCTCCTCTGATGCTCTGACAGCGACTTTATGAATAAATGAATTGGAGTGTCATACAGGTGGTTCAGGTGCAGCAGGAGGGGAGGAGTCAGAATTTGTTGCAGAAAACCTTAAAGTGATCTCTCTTTGTGGAACAGTTTCCCTTATTTTAAGGTTAACAAACCCAAAGTTTTAGCTATTCCTGCTGAAGCAGGTTGAACACTCTGTGACGTGATCAACTCTGAGTTTCCTGTTCCAGAACAGCTGATCAGAGTCAGTTCAATCAACTCTGAGTATGTTAGATTAGATTAAGAGAGCCTTCAGCTTTCAGGCCCCTCTTCTGTGGAACCAGCTCCCAGTTTGGATTCGGGAGACAGACACCCTCTTTACTTTTAAGATTAGGCTTAAAACTTTCCTTTTTGACAAAGCTTATAGTTAGGGCTGACAACTATCAGAATCTAAAAGCACTTCGCTCACTTCCTCTCTTCCCTCACAGGAGTGAGGGAGTGGTGGGAGGCAGAGCGTCAAGCCCGGTCCGGCGGGGGACGGGCTAACACCAGGTCAGGTGTCCCATCCCTGGTCTCTGTCTCCCCTGCTCTCCTCGCTTTGGGGAATTGATCGCGTGCTGGGAGTTTCCCATGATGCACTGAGTGTTTCTTTTCATTCACCTCTTTCACTCTCTTTATATCCTATTGTGCATTTAATCATTACTTATTAATAATCCCTCTCTCTCTTCCGCAGCATGTCTTTTGTCCTGTCTCTCTCTCCTCAGCCCCTCCTTCTGCTGGAGCTTTCTTCCTGTTATAAGGGAGTTTTTCCTTCCCACTGTCACCAAGTGCTTGCTCATAGGGGGTCGTTTTGACTGTTGGGTTTTCGCTGTAATTATTGTAGGGTCTTTAC
>VOQJ01042341.1:0-15881 GCA_015052665.1 Apistogramma diplotaenia | reverse complement strand
CTGCATAATTGCAGTATTTGGAATCAGGAGACAGACACCCTCTCTACTTTTAAGATTAGGCTTCAAACTTTCCTTTATGATAAAGCTTATAGATAGGGCTGGATCAGGTGACCCTGACCCCTTCCTTAGTTAAGCTGCTATAGATTTAGGCTACCGGGGGGGGTAGCACGTTAGCAGAATGGTAGCAGAATGTAGCACGTTATAGAAGATATCTGAGCTTTGCTCTGGTGACATGACAGCTTTCATGTCTGTCAAGTGCCTCCCCTCAAACTAGTCATTCACACAGATGTAGATATATATGCATATGTACATAAATATATACATACTGACAACCTGTTTCTCTGCAAAAGAAAGAAAATACATTTCATGCAGCTGCATTATTTCCCTGTCATGTTCATTTGTCTGCCAGCGTCACCTAACTAATTTGCATATAGATTTGTGACTAGTTTGCTGGCAGAATCAAGATAACAAGGATGCTTATTAATATCAGATGTGCATGCAAATATAAACCAGATAAAATAAAGATAACATGTCCAGATACATAAAGCATGGATTAAATAGCATGTTTGATTATAATCGTTTTATTACTAAGGTGGGTCGCTATAGGTGAGCACATATTCATAACCATGACCCTGAATTGTACATGCACTTGTATGGATGGATATTGATAGCAGTGAATATCAATCCAGTGATGAGGGACACAAATACACATTTTAGAACAGACATACTTTGCAGGATAAGAAGACGGATCAAGATGTTTAGCTGGACGTGCAGAAAAAAGGAAACTGTTTAAGTGTTTTAACACCCTGCCATTATAAGTCAAACTATAGAGAGAACACTGGCTTCCAACAGTAAATGTTAAGGGCAGAGGCAAAGTCAAAGAGATGAGCCTATATACTGTAAAAGAAGCCATTTGTCACTGTTCTGCATCCCATTATAGAGACTAATTTGTATCTGTAGCACAGCACTATTCAAAGAAAAATGTATTGCTCTAACATTAATACAAGCCAGATAATCTCTACAAAGCTGCTACGCAATACTCCTCCTGTCCTCTTTTGCATTTTGAAGTATCCTTAGGACATAAAGTGAAAAATATTATTACCTTTAGGATTTGAAGCTAACATCATAACAGCTAAATTTTGATACACTGTCCCTTTTTCTGACCCCTCAGGAAGTTTTTACTCAGTTTTGACTAAACATGTTCTTTTATGAGAATCCTTCAAATGAGCAGACACAACTTACCAACTGGATTCCACTGCAACTGCTGTGGCTGAAGCTGCCTCATATTTAAGCAAAGATCATTTATGCGACAGTATAGTTCTCTATATTTAGTTCATCTTGATCAATGCTCAATGATAGAGCCATTTTCCAGCTCCAGGCATTAGAGCCGCCATTAAAGTTTCTCTGATGCAGCACTTTCTGTATAAGTGGACAATTTTGCTGACTTTCCCGTTGCAGGTCGATAATAAATTGGATTCTAAGTAAACATTGATGAAGCACCTTAAGCAGTTGGTATTGGCAGTCATAAACCCTGCTCCATATCCCAGTGATTCCTAATCATCACTGACAAATATACTTGGGAGCACCTTTGGGGCACCTTTGACAGAGGCACTGCACGCACCCGAGAAGAAACCCCCCCTCCCCGCTGTCGGCCAGCTACCCTGACCTTCCTCCACCTTCTTGCATCATGTTTCCATTTTGGACTATATTTTCACACTAATCCACTCATTTGACAGTATCTTCAAGCCCTTTCATAATAATCTTTAATAAGGACGACCTTTTGATGCCACAGTCGGCTTCTCTGGGCTGTCTGATTTTGTCTAAGCATGCCGACAGGCTAGTAATCCTCTCATCTTGGCTCCCTCTGATATCAAGGCTTAATTTTCTCCAGGCTGTGGTTGGTCTTAGTAATGAACTTCGATTTTTTTTTTTTTTTGTACTCCAGTAGATTGAGAAGTCAGAGTTAGGACTGATTGTCAAACCCTTAAAAAGGAAATGTCTGTTTTGATGATACGATACTGTGTTTCTCAGTAGTTCACACAAATTGTGGCAACCCTCTCCAAAAGGGGACCAGAATTAGAGGCGGTTCTACAGCGCTGGCGTTTCACCAGGAAGACAATTGTGTTCACCAATGTACCCACGGATATTCTGGTGTTCGAGGATTCATTGTGTCACTTTTCCAAGAAGAATATCAGACAATTTCAGCAGATTTCCTCCTTTTGGGTAATAAAACTTAACATGTATAAGAGTTATATGTCCCCAAATTTCCCGTCGGGGCAGTACATGTCAGCCTGTGCCTCAGCGCTGAGCAGTGGAAATCGCCTAAGCTGAGCTGATAGATGGTTGAGAGCTGCAGGCATCTAGGACTGCCAAGCATCACTGCTCAGCTCACTCGAGTCTCATGTTTGAAGCCCTAGGATACACCAAAGAGGCGAGCTGCTGGAGCACTATCAGTATTCTCAGAGATTATAATGTCATTATCAGCTTGTACCACTGAGAATTGTACTTGGGAAAGACACATACACACTTCAAGAAGGTCCACTTTAAATGAAAATATATGCAGCTACATTCAGACACAGCATCAGTGCTGTAGGGAAAGACAGACAGGTAACATTAATATTCTCATCACGGCTGCCACAGGCAGTCGTAGGCAAGGGGGTCTTTGTCACTTAGCCAATATAATACTCTTGTGTCCAGCAAGAGACTCAGCATTAGCTCATTTAGAAAATCAGTGCAAATTATGTGAATTTAAGGTCATTAAAGTAAGACAAAAAACTACAAGTCAGTTCAGGAAAATTAGTCAACACTTGTTTAATTCAGGCAGTGACGACAGGAAGGGAGAAAAAAAATCTGGCAAGTCATTTCAAGGCCGTTCCTGGTAATCGGCACACAGCTGTTTGCTCCAGGGAAGACACCAAGTGGCACTAACAACCAGGCAGCACCATATGCGTGAGCTATTAGTGTTCAATGGTTTAATCACTGTACAAATCCGGACTGTTCCGATACTACTGGAAAATGTGAAAATTCATACTCTTGGCTCACCTGTAACAGATGGTGGAGTTGCACTGAAATCAAGCTGTTTATGTCTTTTTGATCGGGGGAAAGGAAGTTCACAGATCCAACTTGGTGGTAAAACATTAAGCCACCCAAAATAATTGAAGTAAAACAATCCCCCCCAAAATAATCTGCACTTGGCGCTCTGTCTAGTGGGTGAAATATTGCATGGTGTCTTTTCTTTTGCTCCCTTCCTGCCAATTGAAGCAATGCCAACCTGTAATTCTCTTCTCTCCTCCAGATCCCCACACTGACATCAAGTGAAACAAGTCCATCCCTCCTGCCTCCGGAGGCAAGCTGCCAAATAGTTCCATTAGCATGCCTCTGGAGGAACTAGGCAGGGCAATAACGTTGCTCATTCCCTGTAAGTCAGATGGGAAAGTGCTGCTGCAACAAGGCACCACAGAGAGTCACTTCAACAGCGCGATTCAATTGCAGAAGGTGTGAACAAATGATACATGGCTACATACAGATGAGCCCATTGTAAAAGTTCCACTTTTAATGCAATCTTGCTGAACTACGTCTGCACTTTTGACTCTACCCAAGAGAGAAAGAGGGAAAAAAACGCAACTCTATTCAGCTGCTTGAATTGGTTGGTAACCAGTTGGCTAAGAGTTTTTATTGAAACATGATTTGGCCTAAGGTTGAATTGACAGAAACAGCAAAGCATCTTGAATCAGGGTAAATATGTACATGTAGGGCAGCTGGAATCGCTTGCAATGAAGTGTGGAGAATAGTAAAAAACCCACACAAGCCTTCAAACTTTAATAATATAAGAATTGCTAACTTGGTCTTGTGGGACTGGCTTGGTGTGTGTTCCAGTCTGCTGCCAAAAACAAAGCGCATGAGCTTAATTTTAAAGTGCAACTGCAACATTTTAACAAACACGTCTGCAAACGAGAAAAAAAAAGTATGTGCTTGTACTAGACCAATGCATCTTGTGTTGGGGAAGGTAATTAAAATACAATGAGGATTTTACATTAGGGAAGTAATTAATTTCCCTGCGTCTGCTAGAGTGAATCTGCATATTCTGATAGGCATCAGACAGAAATCACAAACCTCACTGTAAGGTCGTCTTTTTAGTCTTTCGCCACACTGCCGACCGAAACGTGTGATATTATGATACATGTATAAAAAAGGTAACAAATTTCAGTTTTAAGTAACGTGACATAGATGTCACATATCCTTCTTCCTCAGCTACTCCTTACCACTTGGCTTAGTTGTTCTTGGATAATTTTGTCTATTTCCCATCTTATTTTTTCCATGTTTCTTCTGATAGATGTGTGCTCTGCTGGGCTGTAGCATCCCCCAACTGAAAAACTGAAAAAAGCAATTGAACATACAGTTACAACACCCACGCCGGATGTGGATTTCTTCAGAAAAGCAATTGTGAGTATTGATGGGGGAGTCTCGAGAACTGACTTCTGACAGGAACTTTACAGAAACATCGTGAATACTTAAAACAAGTCAGTGGAGCAGACACCTTCTGGCTTCTGTGATACTTTCTCCGGTTTTGACTCACAAATCAGCACACACTATAATCATGGAAATTTCTGCTGAAGAAATTACATCTATTTCTATCTTTTTCTATATTCTGTTATTGGAAATGCATTATACAGGCTGTGCTACTGCTACGTTCCAATCACATGTCATATTTTTTTTGCCAAAATATATTAAAAAAGAGAAAAGAAATGGTTGCTGTTTTCATTTTGCACAATCCTGTTATTCTCATTGGAGGTCAATTTACAGTCAAGGTTTTACATATCAAAACGTGATTTTAAAAAAATCATCTGGTTCTTAGCAGGTCTTAAAATGATATAAATACAATTTTAAATGATCAATACATGACATGTTACAAAAATTAAGCCAAAATGCAGAAGCAGTGTGAGAAAAACTAAGTGCTTCCATAGGAATTAAGAGGGTAATAAGTGGCATGGTGGTTAGATTTGCTGCCTCACAGAGAACAACATATGGAGGGCCTGGGCTTCTCTCTCATGGCAACCCCAGTAGACATGCACCTACTCGGGGGTTAGGTTAATTGGTCACTCTAAATTGCCCATAGGTGTGAATGATTGCATGTCTCTCTCTGTGTTGGCCCTGCGATAGGCTGGCGACCTGTACAGGGTGTCCCCACCCCTCGCCCTGTGTCAGCTGGGACTGACTTCACAAACCTCAATGAACTGAAGCAACACTGTAGAGAAGAGGGCACTAAAATTCCTCAAAAATGATGTGAGAACCTGATATCATCCATCCATCCATCCATCCATCCATCCATCCACATAGTGACAGAGAAAACCGTCACTGCTAAAGGTTGTGCGCTAAGCTTTTCACAGGCTGCTTCTCCATTTTGGTTTTATCTTGGTTAAATAATGAAACATTAGAATCTGTGTTGTTGTTTCACACCAGAGGTTAAACCATTTTAGACGTTGCTAAGAGCCAAACTGAAAGAGGATGTACTTTCTTTTTAACCTTGACTGCAAGAAAGCATCATTTCTAATATTATAGAGCCAACGACTGATCATAAAAGTAATAACTAGCAGCTGAAGCCTTACTCTATGCACACTAGGTGCAGCAGATATTTATTTGCATCATTCTAAATGCTACATTACACAGCATCCATTGTAAGTAATCTACTGTATAGTAGCTTTTCATCACAGACTTTTAAGTCTACAACATGTCAAGTTTGAGTTTGAGTATCACTTTAATAAAGGGTGCAAACAACATCTCATAGATAGGATCAGGAATTTCACCTGAAGTTGTGTTTACAGTGAACCCAGGTTTTGTCTCCTTCCCAGAGGCGAGCCTCAGAGGACAGAGTGTCACATCACTAACTCATCTCCACACCTGCATTTTCACTTGTGGCAAACTGTGTCTGCTGGTGCATGTCTTTAAGCCAGTTTTGCATACATTTAAATGAAAAAAGTAGCGTAGCGGTGAGTGACGGTAGCTGTGGAGGTGGAGGAGTCTTTTTGTGACCTGCTGAGAATCTCATCAAATACAACAGAAAAACACATTAGGCTGTTTGCATCATTGGCACTGTTGTGCTGATGAGCTGTAATGTGGATGTACAGCATGAGTACAAATCAAAAACCATTCATGTTTTATGTACCGTAACCTGTGTGTCAACTGGAGAAGAGGAGTACAGATAGGGTTGGAATTTATTTGACATTCAAAAGTTTTAATTCGTTACACAAAAACGTAGTATACTGTAAGAGTCTTGATTCGGAAGGCCATAATGCATTTTGTGATACTTAACGCTTTCAAGTGCACACAAAACTGTCACTGATGCACAAATCCATGCATCAGAATGCAGACGAAGCTCAAGTAGGAGAGAGATGTCTAATATTAGCCCAGGGAGGCTCTTGACTCCCTGATGACAGACGGACGGATGAACCTCTCTTCAGTCCTTGACACCTTATTTAAATGTCGAAGAGGAACATCACTAAACATTAGCTTTCAACTATTGCCTTGCTCTGCTCTATCGCTACATCGGTCTGTCACTCAAGCAGCCACAGTGACACAAGAGTCTGTTTCATTCCCCAGTATACTGCAACATGACTGAAAAACTATATACGTTTAATTTGAATATAATGTATAATGACCTAGAGCCGCTTCATGTCATTTGAATAAGTTATTTAAGTGCGAGGTTAGAAAAAGAAAACACACTCCTGTCAATCAAAAAAGCCTGAAAGAGCTGGCGTATGCTGTGCCCCAATTACATACTAATTGAAGTATATGCATCTGTACATGTACAGGAAGGTATGAGAGAATAATATGAGTGCATATAGGAAAAAAAATACTAAATTTACAGTGCTGTGCAAAAGTATTGAGCCACTCCTCATTTCTTGATATTTTGCCTCTGAGGGCGAAATGCTCTTTTAATTTTTTGGTCTCCAGGCTTTCTTTGGTTCAGTCCAGTCCTTGTACCTGACCATTTTCACAGGAATGTTTTTTTGTTTGCTTGTTAAACCATCTACAACAACCTATGTATAATTCAAGCAAGAAACACACCTGAAGCAGTGTTGCATCTACTGTATACATAACAGACGACTTAGCAAATAAACATAATTTGTTCCCAAGTCTTTAGTTGAATCTACAAAAATGCCAAAAGTAGATATTTTGAGTCTCTGGGAATGAATGGAAGATCAGGAGACAAGTACAACAGTGAGTCTACAGCCATCAGTAATACACGGTGGAGGCACTGTTATGGTTTCGGCCAGTTGTGTTAGGGATTTTGTCAAAACTGATGGATTATGAATGCAGAAAAGTACCATCAGATTTTGATTCACTATGCAATATCACCTGGAAAGCATCTGATTGGCAGTGGCTTCATTTTTCAAACCGTCATGCAAGGCATCACAAGTCTCAGTTTTGAGGAAATGACACTAAAAGACGCACGTTTAAACTCAAGAAACTCAGCCCTAACCAATATCGTAATAGGAGGAGGAAGTCAGGTGAGTTTTATGGCACCACAGAGTCTGCATACTGAGAACGTCGTCGTTGATGGATGGGTCAATAAAACGTTGTACTTAAGATGGACGACTGCCTGGTCCATGACATTTAAAACAAAGTTCCTCCACCTGAACCAAAGGCTTGATTTGAAACCACGACCTTTCCAAAAACACTCAGTTTGTTTTTGATGTGTCTGTGTATGTCTTGTGTTCCCAAAGCCATGCAGTTAGAGCCATATGTTTTTGAGCAATGACACTTTTTTTTATAATTTCCTCTCTACTACACTACAATGGAGCTACTCTCAAGGAGGTAGATGCAGTATATCACTGTAAAAGTCTACAGTTACATTTACAATAATCTCCTAGTTAAACTCAAGACTTTGCCAGAAAATATCTAAGAATCTACAGAGTTCTGGAAAGTTCTTAAGACAGCTGAAACCAATAGAGTAACTTCTAGAGTACCAGAGCGATGGGGAGAGAAAGGTTTGGAAAAGGAAAGGAACGGCTCATGATCTGAAGCAAAGTACATTAGCTGTCAAACAAGGAGCAACTGCAGGTGGCTGCAGCAGAGACCTGGCAGAGCATCTGAGGGGAGGAAGTGCAGCATTTGGTGATGTCCATGGTTTCTGGACTTCAGGCAGTCATTGCCTGCAAAGGACTTCCAGGATTAAATTGGCTATCCAGTTGTGTTTGAGCCTCTGAACATTTGGGAGAAAAATGGCTTTAATTCCTAAACAGTAAATGCAAAATTTATGTTAAACGCATTGAATTGAGAAAGTCTGCACTTCTATCACATCTTGATTTAAAATCCACCGAGATAGCGCACAGAGGCAAAACTGCAAGAAATGTCAAAAAACATACATAACTGCATTTCCATGATATCAAACAGGTTATCTGTTTTGTATCACCTGCTCTTAGTAAATTATATATAGGAGGACTTAATGTAGCCTAAAGCTAGTGTAGAAACAGACAGAGCAATAAAGCTGCTGCTACTCTACTTACATGCTATTCATTCTGCGCTTTCTGTGTACAAATGTTGTTAGCAATAAGCCCAGAGAAACATCACATCACAGCATGCACACAAACACAGTCATTTACATATGGATTTATAAATGCTGTCTTGTGTTGGTGTTATTGCTCATCTTTAAAATCAGTCTGAACCCCATGAACACCTCTGCCCTTCCCTCCACAGCAGAATACGGCATAAATAAACCACTAACTAAACCCTGCACAGAAGCCAGTTGATTCACGTTTGGTGCTGTAATTTCTGCAGTGCAACACAGCAACATTATTAAGTTACAGGATGCCTGGAAAAAAAATGAAAACTCTTCCATGCAGTGTGAAGAAAGCTTGACTCAAAGTGTAGAGGGAGAATAATATTAACATTTCACAAGGTGAGCGTAAAGTGACAGAAAAAAAATCCTCCACAGCCTTCTTGACTTTGGAAAAGGTTACTTGGGGTCACGGACCCACTCGACTGTCCTGCATTTCACTTCAGCCCATGTCACAAAAGTTAAGACTCTCCGAGAAGTGACTGAACAACCACTCGACTTGTGAATAATGCAGGCAGGATGTCAGTAACACAGGGTGGAGAGGGGTTTCTGCTGAGAACAGCAGGTGCCTTTCATCATCACGACACAAGAAACAAGTGAGACACAGCGGGGTGTTTGCTCAGCACAAAGATAAATAAAGTACATAAGCATGCATGCACGCATGTTGAGAGTGTGCGCTTCTCATTGTGGGCGTTTCAGAGTGAGAGAAATGGAGGGAAAAGAATCACATCCTTGGGGAAATTACCTCCACAATGTGGTATTGAGTGCACTTTACTGACAGAAACAGAAGCATTTTTGAGTGCCCTGTCCAGCAGTGGAATTGAAGGGAAAATTGTTTTGCTGGTTGTCAAACAAGTGCAAAACAACACAAGTAAAGAAACTTGTAAAGCAAGCCTATTGTGCTTTCGTGAATAAATGGATAAAATGAGTTATGTCCTCGTCATGATTCTTCTAGAGCTGTGAATTGAAATTAAATGCTAGGTTGCATCAACAGTATGCAGTATTGGAATACCTAGCACATCTTGCTCTAATGAAGTGAGCAACAGCAGTGCACAAAAGTGAAAAACATGAAGCTGAAAAGCATTGGCATACCTCTTTAAGGATCCAGTTTAACTTTTAATCACCCTTGAAATTCTCTTTGATATGTGTTACTGAGAGGAGAAGGAGAGGAGAGATGAGACGACCCGGGCTTTCAACAGCCTGTACTGTATGATGATGCCTGATGTAGATAGCGCTTGTGTCTAATTACCTAAACTTCAGCTGCGATTTCCTTTGAAGACGACAGCCTCACAGGCATGATCAGACTGTGACCGTAGGCTAAATCACTCGAGCATTCTCTTCATGTGCTCAGGACTGTTGGGTGAAAAGCTGCAGGAGATTTCAAGAATGATTTGTCATTTCTATGGTAATTTAAAGCTGAAGTTTGGGGGATTGAGCTCTTTGAAGCTGCAGTTGAGAAGGGTCGCATCATCATAAGCAACACAATTCGGAAGATCAAAAAGCACTTTGGAAATAAATGCAATAAAGATAGTTTTGTTGTTCTTGTTTTATTTTGGCTTTTTTTTTTTACATTATTTTTATTATTTTAGTTTTATCATCAGTGGCCATAAGTCTGGCATTAATCATATACAACTCACATTTTGTTCAAAGTGACCTTTTAAACTTTTGTGCTATATAACGCTTGCAGCATTTTAGTATTCGCTTATATTTTTGAGATTTGCAGGTATTTTTCTAAAAAACAACAGTTTTCTGCTGTCACTTTGACTACCTGATAAACACATTCCTCCACCATGAATATGCTAATTTGCTACACATCTCCAACTGCTTACTTCACCTGTTACAGATCGTATAAAAGTTGCCTGTGGTAACCGTGATGTCTGGTTGTGGTGTTTCTGTTGAGTATTAACTTGCAGTCTTATCATATATGTGGTGGAGCCAATATTTGTAATACGCAACATCCATTTGTGCATTTAAAGTTGTGTGTTTAAAATTTGATTTCTGTTGCATTTCAACAATATTACCGGACTGAAATAGCCATTACTGAGACCTTTAGAAAAAAAAATTAAAATTGCTGTTACTTTAGCGGCATTGTTTAAAACTAATGGCAGTTTAATTAAAACTAATGCCTATTAACGGCAACAGTGCACACTGGAGCTGAATAAATATGTGTCTCCTCCCTTATTTCCATACAACATACCTTAGCATAAGTTAAATTTTAACATGTCAAATATTGAACACGTGATTTTCAGCAGTGCATTGAATTATGAGCCAATATTTATCATCTTGGTTACAAAAAGAAAAGGTAAGTCAGCGCCGCCTCCGTCATCATGTTCCTTTTAGTCCCAGTGGAGTTTATGTTATGTCTATATTAATCTCCAGAAAATCAAATCAGTGACTCAGACCTCCTATTAGCGCCTCCAACGGTTACCATGGAAACCTGAAGGCCTGCAATTGTTATGTGGGGGAGGGAAAGGGACGACTGCATAAAGTAGATTGGGTGAACATGGTTTTGACACCTTGGAGGCGTATCAGGTAGAGAAGACAGAGGTCTGAGCTCCTTGTACATCACATGTACTGTCATCTTGAGAGTGTCACATTAAAGAATGGGAGGCCAGAAAATCCAGGCAGGAGTGTGAAATGTCACTGATGCTCTACTGTACATCATCAAGAGGCTGTCTCCACTGCAGCAGTCAGCTCCTCTGCTGCACTGTTCTTTTTTTCCTTTTTTTTTATAAACGTTCCAATGTCAAACTTTGTCATTTCCCACTTACTGTAACCCCTACTGAGACTCTAAGACGGAAACACAGGCAAAGGCACCCACTTGTCTTTCCTTTGAAAGAGGAAATATTTTTAAGCGTCTTCAACTCTGTGTGATTTTTAGGTGCTTTTTTCTTTGTTGTTGTTTTGTTTCATGTATGCGATATAAAAACAGTAAAGAAAAAAAGTTAAAGAAAAGGAGGCAAAAACCACAGGAGGAAAAATAGTCGAGGATGTTCCTGAACACATACAGATGTTGCTTCAGAACTGCCGTAATTCTTCATGGCACAGATTCAACAAGGTGCTGGAAACTTTCCTCAGAGATTTTGGTCCATATTGACATGACATCATCACGCAGTTGCTGCACATCCATGACAAGAATCTCCTGTTCTACCACGTCCCAAAGGTGTCCTACTACTGCATTAAGATCTGGTGGTGTGGAGGCCATCTGAGTACAGTGGACTCACTGTCATGTTCAAGAACTCAGTTTGAGATGGGATTTGTGACATGGTGCATTATCCTGCTGGAAGCACTCATCAGGACATGGGTACAGTGTGGTTATAAAAGATTGTTGGTACCAAGGAGCCCAAAGTGTACCAAGAGTATACCCCCCCACCACCTACAGCCAAATTTACACAAAATTCTGAACCTACCATTCAAATGTTGCAGCAGAAATTGAGACTCATCAGACCAGGCCACTTTTTTCCAATCTTCTATTGTCCAATCTTTGTGAGCCTCTTCAAATTGTAGCCAGTAGATGAGCTGATCTGAAACCATCCCATTTTTAAAGTCACTTGCATCACATTTCATCCAAATTCTGATGCTCAGTAATTTCAGCAAGTTGTCTTGACCATGTCTGCATGCCTAAATGCACTGAGTTGCTGCCACATGATTGGCTGATTAGCCAACTGTGTTAACGAGCAGCTGAACAGGTGTAAAACCAGCTCACTGACTCAGGTTCACTCTGCGCTAACAGGATCCATCCAGTTCAGACTATGTTGGCCTGCTGAAATAACGTGGACGGTAATAAGATCATTGCCTAATTCAATAAATGACAAAATGTGGTATTTACTAGTCTTTAGTTTTAAATGTTTCACTATTTACAAGACTAGTCAATAACCAATTCGAAGCAGTGCATCTGATCCAAGAGAGGTCTGCTGAAAAAGAGAAATAAAAAAATCAGAAACAAAACTGCTGCTGGTGAGAATAGCCACGGTATACGATTCTGGGTACAGTTTAAGATTCTGGCAAAAGTTAGTGGGAAAATATTCTTTTCTTTAAAAAGTTCAAAGAAAAGTGCAAACCCTGAAATCTACAGGGAGACTGTTTAAGAGTCAGAGAGAATTGCAAACGAAACGCAGCATCACTGTAGGCTTTAGGTCTGAAACAGTAAGAGTGCATTTGCGCACATCTGTTAGGGGCATAAACCTTTGAAGAGGTCACTGGTGTAATCTGAGAAGTGATTTGAAAACAATTATATGCACCTTAAAGTCAATTTTACAGCTTAAAGGCAGCCAGTCAAGAGATAAGAGCCATATCTGTGCAGGGTTAAAGTGTGAAAGGCTTTTGTTTTCGAAATATGTCTCTGATAGTTTTATAATTTGTCTCCAACCTCCAGTGTTCATCTGTTTGCGACTGTATGCGTTTTCCAATTAGAAAATAAAACACGAGTAAATTATTAATTTCTCTGCTGGCAAAAACTGGAAAATGCCCGAGGTCCTCTTGAAGGCTGTTTGCCCCCCCAAAATATGATTAGAAATAAATTAATTTCCATTGAGCTAAAAAAAAATACTTGCCAGCTCTTAAATACACACACACGTGGTACGAGAGGGTTTTGAAAGAGTGGAATTCATAGCAACAATAAACTGTAAGGCTCAAAGCAACCTCTCCTTGTCATTGCATCAGTTGTGCCTGAGGAGGGAAACAAAAATCCCAAACTGGTAAAGGCATGCAAAAAACAAACACACACACACACACAGAAAAGTTTTGTTGACTGCTTTTTCATCAGAGACGAGCAGAAGACTCGGTTGCTTTCGTATCTCGCTTGTGATATAATGTCAGTCCCTGAGCTGCAGAACTTAGGGCCTTTGAAAAGCAACAGTAAGAGTTTATTTCACTCAAACAAATAGTCCACACACACTCCGCACTACAAGCCAAGAAGAAAGAACTACATGTGATACTCTGTCTAAAGAAGCGCCGTCATACGTTGGTGAACTGTGGCACAGCATGACCTTAGTCTAAATGACATGACCCTGTGATTTTTGAAAAGGTTGCTTCATCCGCTTTCTGAGTCAGCAGGAGGAAACACAGTATCTTGTGAACACCGTTGTTCTTGCTCATAACACATAGTTATTCTTACATGTCAAATGCACATTACCTGAAGAGGGGCTTTTTGTTTGTTGGTTAGCACTGTTGCCTCGCAGCAGGAAGTCTCTGGGCTTGAATCCACCATCTGGCTGAAGCCTTTCTGTGTGGTGTTTCCATGCTTTTTCCCATGTCTGCGTGGATTCTTTCCCACAGTCCAAAGGCATGCAATTACTGGGGTTAGGTTAAATCAGGCATGTCAAACTCGCAGCTCGCGGGCCGCTTCCCGGCCACGCCCCCAAACTTCCGGTCGAGAATTGGCGTTAAAAATATGGTACAAATAGGCCCTTTAAGTTACTTTTTTGACATTCTGCTCAACCCTCTTAACTGGAGGAGGAAGTGGAATGTTAAAAAAGTAACAAAGAGCCTATTTGTACCATATTTTTAACGCCAATCCTTGGCCGGAAGTAGGGGGCGTGACCGGAAGCGGCCCGCGGGCCGAGAGTTTGACATGCCTGTGTTAAATGGTGATTCTAAATTGACAATAGGTGTGAATGTGAGTGTGAATGGTTGTCTGTCTCTATGTGTTGACCTGCACTTATCCAGGATCTCAATTAATTAGATTTTTAGCATGTACCTTCAGTCAGACTGTCCTGCAAGTGAGCTGAATTTAGATGTCTGCTTGTCAGTCATGTAAACAATCCAAAAATGCTAGATAACGATGCAAACATAATTTCAAATACATCTGTGTATTTTTAGTAACAGGCAGGAGTAGAATTATTCCCTCATTTGACTTGAATAGCAGGCATATCTCACGAGCAATTCATTAGGATTGTTAAGGGATTGCACTGTTCTATTTCTGGGAAATACTTTGTCAAGGTTTCCTGAGAGGAGAGTCTGCCTGGTGGCAAAGACTCGGTTTCAGGGGAAAATAAAATGTAGATTTTGTCCTGGTCACGGAAGAATAGCCCAGTCTTTATCAGATAAAATACGAGCCAAGGGAGCTTGTTAATCCTGTCTATATGTGCTGTGTGGATGGGGGGAAAAGGCCCAAGACAATAATATAAGGATTTCTATGGAAATACTGGGTTGTAGGTCCACTAGGGTCATCTACAGTCAAGTTTAACAACATTTTAGGAAAAATCATATTTTGGCATTTTTATGGAGAAAATGGATTTCATTTCTAGGTATGTATAAGAAAAAGTATAAAAAATGAAGGTCCAAAAGTACTGACCAATTATCATCTCTAAAGATCACGATGTAAAAGGCATCTGTCCAAAACAATGAAACAAATTGTTCGCGCTTGCTATGCACTTCTAGCTAAATGATACTGTCGCTACCCAATTTTGAGTGCACATGTGTTAGCAGCATCTGCTTCCGGGTGACAAGGAAATGTCTTTCATGGAGCTTCGTGAAATTTTGACTTATTAACACAAGATTTTGTGAGACATAACTTAAAATTTCTGCATTCCCATCCCATGAATCTGTTGTACAGCATCACATACAACACATAGCAGAAACCTAACAAACAAGAGATGCAAGAACAGGAAGTCTCCTGAAAGGAAACGTCCCTGCACGGGATGTACCACCAGCAGATAGGAAATTAGAAGTGACTGAAGTTGAACAATCCTACCAATGGCTGGACAAAACTGAACTGAAATACAGTACAGAGAATCTGAATAACTTTATTGGTCCCTTGCGGGAAATTACAGTTTCAGAACACTCAGAGACAAAACAACAGACATACATGGTATATGAGTGACTGCGGCCTTGCAGCTCCATGAGGAGCACTGCCTTTACAAGATGATCAGAGAAACATAAGGAAAATTAGGGTTAAAAAAGCACCTTAGCCAAAGCATTGCACAAATAAAGCATGGATAGCAGTTAGGAAGGGCAGGGTTGGGGGGAGCCGGCAGATACGAGGTTGGGATATTGTGGGGCCAGGTTAACAGTCACTGATAACAGTCTGTTGGTGTTAACTCCGTGGTCCAAGGTTCACCAGATCCAGTTCCCACAGATCACAGAGAGGAGGGGTGAAGAGCATCTGTGCACACTCCACCCGGAGAGCTTTTTGGTCGACTTTGGGAGCCGAATTCCAGATTGTTTGGGTCAGGTTGCTCTTGTTGTTTATTAACAGCCTTGAGTTCACTGGTGCTTTCTGTAAATCCAATTTACCAAATTCTTCAGAAAGTACTCTCTCCAGATCTAAACCCCTTCACCTGTGAGTCCATTCACAGCTGGAGTGCGCGCATCCAGCCCGAGG
>VOQJ01042338.1:12245-23934 GCA_015052665.1 Apistogramma diplotaenia | reverse complement strand
CCTGTCCTCAAAGTGAAAACGTAGGCATTGGTCGTTTCTGCAGTCACGGATTACGACCAATATTTACGTTTTGGAAGGGGAAAAGGCGACACCTAGCGGTCGCGGACAAAAGTGCGTTTAAGTAACGTGTTCGGTTTTCGCCGGCAGACTACAGAAAACGACAAAATTATTGATGTTGTCACATTCCTCACACTACCCTAACCTCAACCATTTGTTATTCATGTACAGAAGTCATTATATTGTCATTTGATACCATGACAGGCTGGAGGCGAACCATGAACATTCACACTGATAGATTACTATTCTATCCTCCGAGCCACGGCGACATTACCCACGGACAGGTCCGTACGACACGCGATGCCGGAGGTGGGCGCGGTCGTTTGGAAACGTAAATATAGGTCGTATTTCGGGGACCTGCAGAAACGACGGATGCTTACGTTTCGGTTGGAGGACATGTTGTTCTGACTCTCCCATCACTGACTCTTTGCCTCTCTCCTCTGACTCCTCCCTCTCTAACTCTCTATTTCTAAATCCTTTGACTCCTCCATCTCTGACTCCATCAAATTGTTTGAGCAGATCATTTTCATCTCCCTGAAAGGAAGTCATGGTTCACTGTCTTCTCATCAGAGTCTCAGCGCTCTGAAAACAAAGCCTGCAGACCATCATGGCAAGCTTTCTACAGGCTCTGCAGGACCCAAAAGACTGAACTGTTACAAAGGTATTATTCAATTCAATTCAATTCAATTTTATTTATACAGCACCAAATCACAACACACAGTCGCCTCAAGGCGCTTTTTATTGTAAGGTAAAGACCCTACAATAATTACAGAGTAAACTCAACAATCAAAACGACCCCCTATGAGCAAGTACTTGGTGACAGTGGGAAGGTAAAACTCCCTTTTAACAGGAAGAAACCTCCAGCAGAACCAGGCTCAGGGAGGGGCAGTCATCTGCCGTGACCGGTTGGATAGTTATCATTCTATCATTTATTGTGATTTACTTTATTTTACTTTAATAAAATAAAACAATCAAAATGTTTTAAAGTGTCTTTTCTTTGTCCTATTATGGCTTTTCAAAAGTTTTTTAAGCTTTTATTTGTATACATTACTATTTTTAAACAATATTGCCATCCATACCTCCAAATTTAAGTTAAATATCTGAAAATTTCAAGTTAGTAATTCAAAACTTTGAGCAAGCTCTGCCAGTCAAGAACCTCTGTGAAGGTACATCATTTTCTTGTTACATGTTACTTGTTGCCTCAGCTGTCCAACAGTTTGACATGAACACATTGATTTCATACCTTTTATGCAGTTTTCATTCAAGAAGGCATTCAAGGCTGAAGAACCCGGCACCAATTTGTTTACGTTTTCTCCACATCGGTGTGCGTCTGCACCATCTTTTTCTGGGTAACAAGGAAGTTATGCAATTCACAGAGCTTCCTGATTGGCAGCGCCAACACAAAAAAGGAGGCAACAGCATGAATCCCAAGGTTGTGGAAGGAAGTTATTCTTCAAATTTAGCTCATGTTCTCCAATCATGAGGTCAACTCTCAGTTTTGCTGTGAAAAAAAATGTGATGTCATCATAAACAATACAACAGATTCGTTTTAACAGTTTAATTTAAAACACCGCAGGACCAACAGCCAATGAAACATCAGAACACACAGATCATTTCAACACAGACGTCATCCTATGAGAAGACACAAAAACAACAATCAGGACATCAGGACACAAAGTCTGCCCAATCACGGCTCACCGTGCTCACAGGTGAGGCGGGGGCTTACAACAAATATGTTTTGTTTGTTTGTTGACTACAAACAAAAGCACACGTTAAAGATGAAGGTGAGCGAGATGAGTCTATTCAGACAGAACAGGTGAGTCTGCTCACCAACAGCTGCACATGTGGGGGGTGGAGAGGGGTGGAGGGGGGTGTCTCTCTGCTGGCCAGTCAAAGAATCTTCAGGGCCAACAGTGTGACATGCTACTTCCTGTTTGTGTGGTCTCTGTATTCACTGCGTTCTTGCTAAGAAAGTGACATCCGATCGCCATGAGCGACCCTGACGGACAGTTTGAGCTTTCTGTAATTTAGCATTTCTACAGATGAGAAAGTACACACAGTTCATAGTGCTGTGACATTAAAACATTAAGTTAGGATTAAAACGTGAAAAAATGTGTATACAAATGTTTGGAAGAATGAACTAACTTTACCAGAAAAAAGACACCAGAGGAATGCAGCAGCATGTTTTTTTCACTTCATTTATAAATAAACAATTTTACTTCTTTTTAGTGAAACTATGTAAAGAAAAAAGGATCAGTTTGTAAAATTGTGTGAGGAGAGAGCCTGGAAGACTTCAAGTCAGTGACCCCAAAAAACAAGCAAATAAATAAACAAACCAAAGTCCCAAATCACAGTTTAGCATCATGCAATCTGTCAAGAAGTGTTGTCACTTCTTGTTTATCACATTTTGAGCCCTTGATCCTCTCACACTTGGTTATTGATCAGGTGGCGTTTGGTCAATAAGGAGGCTGCAACAAGATTACAGAAAAACCAAAGGAGTAACACTAACGTCTGCTCCAACTCCCAGAGTGCATCTGTGCAACAAACGGCCAATCACAGAGCTTCTCATTGATTCATTACAAACCTTCATATATCTGTCTTTGCCTGAATGGCAAGAGCAGCTGAGACTGATTGATATTGTATTATGGGTAGGGTCCCTATGTCATAATGATCAGATTGGACACTGGGAATTTCTGGAACTCCAGGAAAAGTCAGATTTCTTGCTTAAATTTTTGTGAGCCATTCCATTACATGCAGTGAGCAGCCTCAGAATGAGCTCTGCTCCACATTCAATGCTGCTCAAGGAAGACCTGTTTCTATAATGCTGTAACATCTGAACCTCATCATATGAAAGTAGTTTGAACCAAACATAAATTTAGTTGTTTCTCTGTATTTTTGATCATAAACCTAATATTATTGCACAAGAGTGTGTGAGTTATTTTCCAGGAGTCAAACACAAAGGAAGGAAAGGGAATTTAGAATTACAGATCACATTATAAATAGACACTGAACAGAAAACTGTATTAACAAAATCTGCAAGGGGTCAGATGTCCACAAACCAGGACTCCACAGACCAGAGGTTCTTAGACCAGGACTCCACATACAATGGTTCCAGTGGCCAGGACTTCACATACCAAGACATTACACACCAGAACTCCAGAAACAAGAACTCCATAGACCATGATTCTAGAGGCAGGGCTCCACAGATCTGGACCCCATACACCAGGGTTTCACAGGCCTGAACTGAATAAACACCAGGACTCCATAGACCAGGACCACACAGCCCAAAGCTCCACAGACTAGAACTCCATAGGATTATTACTCCTTAGACAAGGACTCTAAGGGTTCTTGTGGTACCTGGCACCTGATCTTCAGAGCTTCTTGGCCTTCTTCCTTGTCTGCTCCTCCTCTTCTTGGCAAGTTTGCCACTGGTGATTGGGAGCACTTAACTTATCTAGATAGAAACATCTGACCTTGGACTAAAGGAGTTACAGTAAACTCACTGTGTCCTATATGCAGACCAGCTATTTTTATATGACCAGCATTTTTAACTCAGAAGGTATTTGCTCATCATAATCCCATCTTTTTTATATTCCTGCTTACTGTCAGAGCCTCAGATGGAGTAATATTTTCATAGCTTTGTGTTTGTCGCATAAAAGCTACCAGACCAGTGTTGACCAAACTGAATGGAGGTGCAGAACCTATGAAGTTTTGATATGTATTGTGTGTTAATCACGGTGTGGTTGGTTGTAGATTAGTTCAGTATTTGCCTTTGCAGAGGTCATCAAAATGCCTTCCTGGTTTAAAATGTGCTCTCACTTATCTCTTTAGTCACGGTCCTTTATCTACTTTACTGTTTAATTAACTTTAACGGTTCATTTTTAAGTCTGGGAAGCTGCAGTGCTAATAAAGTTTGATTGATTCAATGTTCATGTTTGAGTGGCAAAGAAACAGACAGATGATCAGAATTTTTTTCCTACTTTGTTTTTTTGTTTCTGTCCAATTAGGACCTGAGTCCAGATGATTGAAGTTCATCACAGAAATCAGTCTGATGTGGGTTCAGGCCCATACTGACCTGACAAGCTACAAAACAAAGTCTAGAACCAGCCGAATCTAATGAGAATGATGGTTCTCCTCCCATTCTAGTTGGTCCAATAGAACCACCAAGAGTATGAAGGTTCTGGTCCCGGTTCACGTTCTCAAACAAAACAGGAAAGTCTGAAACCAGGATTCATGAGTTAGAATCATGAGTGTGGTGAAACAGGAGGTCCTGGAAGGTTTTCTGAAGGTTTGAAGGACTCAGATGGGTTCTGTATAGGTTGTAGATGGTTCTGTAAGGTTCAGTTCTCAGAATTGTTCTCATCTCATCTTCCTCAGTCTGGTTCTGTTCTCTTTCTCTCGTTTCTTTAATGTTGTGATGTAATGGCTGAAGAGTACTTCCTGTTCCTTCTTTCTGCTGAGGGTGTTGAATCGCTGGTCGTCACGGTAACGAGCACAGAACTCCTTAAAAGTTGTTCTGGAGGGGAAAAAACATGAAAATTACCATTTCAAACTTTCAGTGGTGGAAACAGATTTATTTATTTATTAGTTTATTTGACAGGGACAGTGTACATTAATTAACACTGCTGTAAATGCACCAGAATTAGCCAAAAGGCTATTTTTCATCCGTTGTCCCTGGACAGATCTGTGATGGCAACTTTTTTCTTTTTCCTTTTTCTTTTTGATGGCTGGAAAAAATGATTAAAATATGATTTCATTTAATTAAAAACAAAGAGAAGCTCAATCAGGAACCAAAAGCATTAAACTGACCAGAATTGCTTATATAATGGCTCTATAGCTCATAATTATCAGCGACCTGCTACAAGAGTAAAAATATAAAACATGAAACTTGGGAAGTCTCGGGGGGAAAAGGGCAAGTGACTCTTAGTGATGCAATATCACACCCTCTTTATGGTGAATATGCCTCCTACCATCCAGGCAGAGGCATCATCTCTGTAACTGATGTCTTCTTCTGTGGCTGTATATATTTGACAGCTGTCAAATTTCCAGAGAAAATATTTAGAATTCACTAAAGTTAATTTTCTCAGACATCTCAGGTTTTAGTGGTGAATGTTGATTCAGTGAAATATGAATGTGAATGGTGTTCATTATTTTATTTACAAACAGGTGAATCAGCACAGTTCTCCAGTCCTTGTTGGCTTTCACTCGTCCTCAGATGAATCTCATTCTGGTGGAAAACCTCAGCTGCACCTTCAGTTCGTTCCAGTGACCAGTCAGTAAACAGTCCAGCCAATCCAGGTGAGCTCAGATTTTACAGGAACATAGCTGAATAATTGAGTGCGCCAGTGAATAATGAATGAGGAATACCTGCTGGTAATCTTGGCCTCCTCCAGCAGCTGTTTGAACTCTTCTCTGGCTTTCTGCAGTTTACTCCTCTTCTCCTTGTACTCGTCCTTCACCCTGCTCTTCACAAACTGATCAAACACCTGGACACATACAGGTAACACTGATGTCATAGTGACATCATGAAGGTGCATGAACATCAAAGAAAGGAAAGTCATGTTGAACAGAGCTGAACCTGTTTCCTCTGATCTGATGTCAGCAGCAGGTATCGAGGATCAAATACCATCTTATGAAGCTCCTTCTCCCAGTTGGAGAATGCGGACACCTGAGGAGAGCCACAGGTCAATACTTATATTTCATGGATCAATATATTGACAGGCTATCTATCAATAAATCACCTGTATGTGGTGGTTCATTTCAGGCTGTGCAATTTTGATTTAAATTTTAGCTCAGAACAATCACAAAGATAGTGCAATCGACAAAAAGAAAAATATTTAAATGATTTTGTCCTATTATGCTTAGCCCTGATTTATGCTGCAGCATTGAGTCTGTGTAGGGCCTATAACTTAACCGTAAGTGGCCAACAATGTTGGAGGTGCATATCATGGGGGTATCCAAACTATGGCCCAAGCTCTGACTTTATATATTTTTTTTCGCCCACTAGCACAAGCAATGAATACAACTCAGCTTGCAATTCCTCTTTTTAACTCATGGAGGCTGCGTCGTCTAACAGATGTCTGCCAACTGCTCCAAAACCTCGAAAAGAAGAAGATTGAATGACTAACCAATCACAGCCAATCACAGGGGATTTAGAATAGATGGGTGGATGAAGTGGGCATGTTGCTGTTTGACACTCCACTTCACCTGCAGGTACACCTGCAGCTTGTCACACCTGCAAGTCTCGCACATTGTGCCAAAAAAACACCATAATTTTTTCAAAGAGATCTGGCCAAGAGGGCAGCAGAAATTTCAACAAATATAACATCTCTATATCATCAATATAGAGACTCACAAATGCCAACAATTTCCTGGTGGGAGGTTGCTGAAACTACCAGAATGGATGTGAGGGATTTAATTGTACAAAGAAGTGGAAAAGCTAGAAGAACAAATATGTTTGCATCCATTGTCAGCGTGTGACAGGCGAACACTTTGGAACCAGCACTACACTGTCAAATCTCAGCCATCTACATTGCACCTCGCACTAGGCTGCCCTCCCCGCCGCGGCCCACGTTACACCACCCAGCCCTGGATACACTTTCCCAGCCCTCACCCCAGCAAGCCCCCTCCTAGGTCTCTCCCTCAGACCAACAGTAAGGTCAGTCAATCCCTCGCACCTCTGCCATTTTGATCTTGTACCTGTTTAACACCCATTTTATCCTCTGAGTTTGCTAATTATGGGCTTTGCAGTTGAGTCTGCTGTGGTTAAACTACAATGTCCTAAAACGCCATCAGAACATTACATTAATTTATCCAGCACTTTTTAAACCATCGCAAAGATCTTCAGACAGGAAAATAACCTGAGAAGCAGAGGAACGTTCAGCGCTTTAACTGTTTTAACATTTTAACAAGTTCTGCAATAAGATAAAAAACGGTTGCAATTGACATTAAGATCTGCATGTTGATGGTTTTCTTCAACAGTCTGATGGCACGTTGCTATGAATTGTGGGACAGCATTATCTCCTCTCCTTTAATAAAGGATGATCCAGTGTCTCATCTGCTAAAGGAGGCAATAAAGGAGGCACTGAAGCTTTTTTCTTTATTATTTAAATAATTCCACTATGTTTTATATGACTGCAGATGGTACACTTCCAGAAGTGAGGAAACTTCCTCAGGAAAAAGGATGGTTAGACTATAACCACACAATCTCAGACTCTGAAGTATTTCTTGTTCATTTCATATTTGTGACTGTCTGTTACTGTGTTCTCTGCAGCAGCCTGGCAGTGGTTCAGGCTATAAAAGCCTCCTCTCTCTGTCTCTGGACTGGCATTTATACTGTAAAGCATTTTTACACTCATACAGTCAAAGCAAAGTGCTGAACACTATAAGTCACAGTCACATTTTCATACATATATGCTTTGTGGTAAGCACTCAAGTGCTTTATCTGCCTCAGATTCACACCTATAGCCAGTTTGATTTCTTTCAGTAACCCAACATTCATGTCTTTGGACTTTGGGTGGAAAACATGCAGGGAGAACTTGGTTTTGGGTCTCTGCCCCAAAACTCTTTCAAACATGTTCATCATTAAAAAGATTGCACTACTGAAGCAATAACTTTGTATTATGGAAAACAGGCACACTCCTTTAATTTATTTAAGTGTTTCTACAGTATATCATTGAACTTTTAGAGTATTTCCAGTTTTATATGGAACATTTCTACTTTTGTTTGATACAATATAAACACACTATATGTATGTATATAAACTCTAAGGTTACCCCTCTCTCCAGCATCATTTCCTTGAAGTGAGCAATCCGGAGTTCCAGTGGGAGGAGCTTAACGTCTCCTGGATGGGGGACGAGAGACATCGACTCTTCTGTTCTAAAGAGATACAACCAATTGAGACTGAACATTGGTGTTGACATCAGCAAAACAACATCTTTTATTAACAAAATAAAGTTGACAAAAACCTTTAGACCTCCTGTATCTTTTAGACCAGAGGTGTCAAACATAAGGCCCGGGGGCCAGATCCAGCCCCTCAAAGAGTCTGATCCGGGTCGCTGGGTGATAGAATCCCTGTTTTTGTCACTAATATAGAATTTGTTTTTTTACAATGGCTTCACTGTAATACTAAATTTTAAAAACCACTGATTTCTATAATTACGGGACAGTCTGGACTAAGAACTACCAGAACCTTTTCTGTAGTTTTACACATTTCTTACAATTTAAGCTCAAACAGTGATGCTAACAGATGACTCTGTGGTATAAAAACATTACATACAGCTTTTTCTAATATTCAGATATCTCTTGGATTCAATATGTAGTTGAACTTGAACAGGCAGAAAGGAGGTTTCTCTGGTCTGGCCCCCTGAAGACTAAAGTGAGCTGCATGTGGCCCACAGTGCAAAATGAGTTTGACACCTCTGTTTTAGACTCACCTGTTCCTCTTAGGGTTGTGTTTAAGGTCATCATCTTGATTATCATCATTATCATGGATATCAGATGACTGGCAACTAGAGTTGCTCTCTGTCACAAAGAGGCAAAGTCCACAGTTATACAGGGAAATGAGACGGGTGAATGGACAGTCAGAGAACAGACAGGTGTGGGCAAAGACATGTGGACAGACAAGCAGATGAGAGACAGACAGGTGAGAGACATACCTGAAGGTGAGGTCTTCTTTCTCTTGTGGGGTGGGTCCTCAATGATATGACTGATGTCTCGATCAACCAGCTCTCCCGGTCTCTCCCACACAGAAAGGTGGATTGTGGGATTGAAGAAGAACACTCGATCATCTCCAGTCCACACCACACACCTGAACACACACAAGACACACACAAACAACCCAGAGTTTGAACTATGTGGCAGAGAAAAGTCCTGTCTGAGTCTGTGTCCGACCATGAAGATCTCACAGAGGGTGGAGGTCTATCAAGTTGTTCTATCATGGCATAGATAGGAAGATAAATGGAATAGTGTTAAGAGAAAAACACAAACATCTTCTATAATTATAGGCAAAAATGTAATTATTAAAACATTTTATAAATTAAGTTCCAAAACAGAGATCCAAAACCATTCAGTAAAAACAAATGAAAATAGAAATGTAATTTTAAAAGAAACTACAGATCATGAATAAAAGATAAGAAACTCATCCATCCATCTTCTTCCACTTATCTCGGGCTCAGTCACTTGAAATATTCTTTTTTTTCAAATGTTATTTTTGAAGAAAAATATAATTTTACATTTTATTTTTTTGTTGAGGGGAAAAGTTGCTGTATTCTGGCCATTCAAATTCACATTGCTAATTTAAAATACTGTCAGTTTCAGACTGTTCAATAAATACTAATCCTGTTTGACCTGAGCCACTGTGTTTCAGTTTGGCCCTGTTCTGTGATCGAGTTTGACACCCCTGATTTTAGATGCTCCAGTTCTGTCCAGCATCTTCTCCTGCCATGAGACTGTCATGTCAGGCAGTGTGACAGGCAGAACTGGACCCTAAAGCAGGACTCCATAAACAGACCTATGTTAAATATTTTTTATTGTGTCTTCCACACTGCGAGACAGCTCAGGAGGCCGACAGTGGCAGCAATGAGGCAAAACGGGAGGCTAACCACAGTCCCAGCAGCATCCACCATCACCAGACACAGACAAGGAGACTGCTGGGGCTGCCAAAGGCAGGCCAGGACAAGGATGAAGGCTGTGGTCACGGCACTGATGAAGCTGAAGACACTGAAGACTCTGGGGGTGCTAAAGACTGACAAGACAGAGGTACTGGAGCTGCAGGTGCCGAAGACTCTGGCGGAGGGTGACAGGGTGTTGCTGGATCTAATGACTGATAAAGATGCAGCCATCTACGCAGGGGTCCACATCCACACTCAAACATGACACAACTCAATAATATATTAGGTATCATTTTTGTCTTTACCAACTATGAATTGCACTTTGTTCTTTTAAAGGGTCCCAGGATTTAGCCTTTCCCTGCACCTGTAGCACCTAAGTGTTGGCATTAACCCCAATCATCAGAGGAGAAGGCCGACAATCCCGAGGGCCTGAGCCAGACAGGCACAGAGCCAGTGGGTTCGTCTTTGTCTGTGCCTAATAGTTTCGTGTGGATTTCCAGCAATAAAGTTGTAATTCTGAGTTTATTTCTGGTTCCCTGAGTCCTGCCTCCCACACTATCGAACTTTGACATGTCTAGGACAGAGGGTAGTGGACCTAGAGGATGCTTGGGGAATGGAGAAGAAGTGTACTGTTGCTGATTTTTAAGAACAAGGGTGATGTGCAAAGCCGCAGGAACTACACAGATATAAAGCTGATGAGCCATACTATGAAGATATGGGAAAGAAGATAGGTTAAGAAGAGAGGTGATTATCAGTGAGCAGCAGTATGAGTTGATGCTGAGTGAGCACTACAGATGTGATATTTGCTTTGAGAGTGTTGATGAACCATCCAAAGCAACAAACAGTGCACAAGAGAGGTGAAGAAGAAAGTGCAGGCAACATGGAGCAGGCAGAGATGATCTGTGACACAAGGACAGCAGCAAGAGTGAAAGGGAAGGTTTACAAGATGCTAGAGATGCTGTGATGGATGGTTGGCTGGATGGAGGCAGTGGCGCAGACAAATAGAGGAGACAGACATGGATGTGATAGAGCTGAAGATGTTCATAACTTCATTAGAAGGGGCCAGTAAGGACAGAGTTAGAAATTATTACATCAGAGGGACGGCTCAGGTTTAACAGTTTGTAGACAAAGTCAGAGAGGCAAGATTGAGATCTGATGTGCAGAGGAGAGCTAAGATAAAGGATGATGAAGATGGAGCTGCCAGACAGGAGAAAAAGAGGAAGACCTCAGAGAACATTAATGGATGTAGTGAAGGAAGACATGCAGAGGGTTGATGTGACAGCGGAGGATGCTGGGATAGGGTGAGATGGAGGCAGATGATGTGCTGTGGAGACCCCTAAAGGGAGCAGCTGAAAGAAGAAGAAGAAGCAGCAATTTATTGTAAGACTAATTATAAAAAATGTGACAGCTTGACTGCTGAGTCACATGAGGCGTTTTAATACAGCACAGGGAAAATGAGAGATTAAAAAAGAGATATATAACGATGGGCAGCACAGTGGCGTGGTGGTTAGCACTGCTGCCTGGGTGTGGGTTCGATTCCACCTCGGCCCATCGGCCTCTCTCTCTATGTGGAGTTTGTACGTCTGCATGTTTGCATGTCTGCGTGGGTTTCCTCCCACAGTCCAAAGACATGCACCAATTAGGTTAATTGGTGACTCTAAATTGCCCACAGGTGTGAATGGTTGTCTGTCTCTGCGTTGGCCCTGCGACAGGCTGGCAACCTGTACAGGCTGTACCCTGCCTCTCACCCCCCCACCCCCCCTCCCCCGCAACCCTGAACAGGATAAGTGGAAGTGTATGGATGGATATGCATGTTGCACTAACTCTCAGTTAATGACTGTAGGAGCTTAACTGTTTCAACTAAATCTAAGAAGTCAGTAGCTCTGTCATACTCTGACAAATAAAACTAATATTCTGTTAAATTATTTAACTTTTGGGGTTAATACACTAAACCAAAGAAACACAACATGAAAAAAAAAAAAAAAAAAAAATTTGTTTTTTTATTAAAAAAAAAAAAGCCA
>VOQJ01042338.1:0-11193 GCA_015052665.1 Apistogramma diplotaenia | reverse complement strand
TGTGTGTTGGTTTCAGAAGTGGATCCTTCCCCGTGCCTCTCCACCCCCCTGATGAAGCACACCTGGGAGCTGTTGGCTGATGAACTCATCTGTGGCTCATGCGGTCATCTCCAGCTGCCTTTTTAAGGCTGAAGTTTCTCAGTTGCTGCTCGATTGTTGCATGATTAGTGGTGACATGTTGGCTCTGTATCCTGTACCTTTCTACATTTTAATATCTGTTCCTGAATTACTTCCCTGTCTCTCTGCAGACTGCTCAGGATGCCTCCTGAGCCTGTGAAGGATTTAGTTTTAGAATGTGTGCCTGTGTGTTGAACAGGGGTTCAACTCAGACCCCTGTTTTTTCTGCATTTTTCCTGAACTTTGCAAATAAATCTGTTAACACTGATCCTTTGTGTCATGAGAATGAGCCCTACTTAAACCTTGGTTATGTGACAGTCCTGGTTTGGGGGTCCAGAACCTGCGTTTGAAGTAAGTGGTTTATTACTGTACAGGGTTAAGCCTTGGTATTCAGTATTACTAATCCTGTTGGCCGCTGACAATTTTATTGTTGTATAAGCATCAATATATAATCAATATATTGTAAAAATGGGCACTTTTCATGTGTCATTACAGCTGCTGCTCCAAGAATTATCAAATGTTGTAGCGGCCAAAACAATCACAAGGTTTTGGTGTAGCTTTATGGCAGACTTCAGCCAGCAACCACTCTGACCAGAGAGGGAATACACATATTTCTTTTGGTACATGTGGTTGCTTGGGGTTCTCTAGGCCTTATGCTAACAAGCATCTTGTAACCACCCACCATGATTGCCAATATTAGGGGAAGTGAATCCAGATAACAGAAATAGACCTTTGCTGAGCTCACTTTGTAGTACAGGGTTCAGGTTTTAGATATGGAGCCCTCTGTTCTCATGGTTCTCATGAAACTCAGTCCTGTTTCAGGTACTTTACTAATTTCACATTATTTCATTTATAATTTTACTAGTATTATCTGGAGTTTCATTTCCATTAAAATTTTTCAATAAAATATTTTATAAGATTCAGTTTATAGAAGATGAAAGAGCTGTTTCTAATCTTTGGATAAGTTATACATCTTTCATACTTGACATATTTTTAATCAAAGAAATAGATGGGTTCTGTAGACTGTTTTTCTTCTTTCCTTTCCTATAAATCATCAAACAATGAATTGTGGGAGAAGAAGATGCTTCTAAATCATAGAAAGCTTGCAGGTCATTTATTTAGACCCTCACCTGTTTGTCTTCAGAAGGTCTCTTTGTCCTCAGCAGTAATGCTCCTTGATAAGAAAGCTTTCTCCCATCCATCCCTCGTTTCCCTGAAAGACAAAACAAGAAAACTTCATATGAAGTGCTGAAGCGTGCAGTCTGTACTCACTTATACCTTTTTTAAAATTACATTTATGATTGTTTTGACTTCACTGGTCATAAATGATAACTGGATAAAAAGTATTCGTCCAACAAGTGAACCCACTGAAGAACTACGAGGAAAACAGGCAAGCCAAGTGACTATCATACTTCTTGAAGCCTGATTTATCTGCTCAGCAGTAATTCTATCTGCCTAGTTTGACCATGAGAGTAAAAATGTAAAATAAACTGATAACATGTGACAGATGAACAGAGTTCCTGAGGCTCAATGTTTGATCCCCTGTGAGAGGATGAGATATGGTGACAGCAGGAACATGGTCATGTGACTGTGATGCCAGAAACAATCAGTGACAGAATCATCAGTTAGACCTGTTTCCCTCTGCAGACTAACCTAACCCTAGCCTAAACTAGCCCTGCCCTAACCTTTACTGCATACTGAAGAGTTGCGCTGAGGTGAATTGAAGGAGCAACTTCTGCTTCTACTGAAGAATGAGCTCTGATGGGATCTACACACAAATAATTGATTTCCACATTTTAAATAAATGTCTCACTTCATTCTCCTCAGACAGCAGGTGGACAGTTTAAACACAATAAAATGTGCTTGATGACTTCTTTGTAATTGCTTCATTATTTATTTACTTTTAACAGTCTTCAGCTTAACTGCTGCTGATTCATATAAGTGAAGCATATTTAGACTCAACATAGCTCCATTTATACTCCAAGTGGATCTGCCTTGACCCTTAGGCCAGGTTTATATTACATAGTTTATGTAATTTCCTCAAGAGCTTCTGAATATCATATTACTTTGGGCCTCTGACCTCTTCATCAAGGTCAAACTTTCATAAAATGTCTATTTTTAAAACTCTTCTTAAAGTTCTAGTTCCCTTGTTTGTATTGGAAACATTTAGGAAATGCATCCAGTAAGGGTCCAAAGGCTAGGGTCAGGCGGTTGAGAATGACCAAGCTAAGATCCTGTGGCACTTCCAGATACAGCCAGACAAACTAGTGATGGCTAACCAGCTGGATATAGTAGTGGTGGACAAGCAAAAGAAGAACGCTGTAGTTATAAATGTAGTAATAAGAAGTGATGGCAACATCAAGAAGAAGGAACACAAGCTCGAGAAATAAAGGGCTCAGAAAAGAACTAGAGAGGATGTGGAAGATGAAGGTACCAGTGGTCCCTGTGGTAATCGGAACACCCTCCCAGGCCTCTGGTAGAGGATCCAAGCTTGGAGGACAAAGACCGCCCACATAATGCGTATGTAATCAGAGTAAACATCTGCCCTACTACCCTTATGTGATTTTTATTGCACTACAAACTTTCTAAAGTACACTTGAAAAAACAAAGAAAATGAATATATACCAAATACAAAACTATTCCCTCCAAATGAAATACTGCACAGACAAGAAGCGCTGCCTTGGTGAAGGTCTGTGCTCTCCGAGTGCTTCTTGTTACTATTATTACACACAAGGACTTCTGTTCACGCAGAATATATAGCAGCAGAAAATGTGCATAGTTTGCATTTGATTGTGCCTGTGGTGGAACTTTAGAGGTTATTCCCATTACCTTGCTCTAAAATGCTTTGTAAACATCTCCTTCATGCCATCAATTTTCTTAATCAGAAATTATTAAATAGACTTCAGACAGTGCAAAATGCAGCAGTCTGAATTATTAGAAGAACTAAGAAAAGGGAACATATTATTCCAGTTTTAATGGTTCTATGCCTGTGCCTTTACCTTTAGAATTAATTTTAAGATTTGTTTATAAGATTTAACCTCTCAACCAGCCCTCCAGTCTGTGGATGGTCATACCTATCTGTGTATATTTGTCAGAAACACAGGAACCGGGGTGAATGAGCCATGTGTTATCACGAGTGATGGGATATTTATGACCATCGTCTACTGTATATAGCACATCATAATCAGAAGAGACTGTTAATTTGCCACATGGTTGATTTTGTCCTAGTAAACAAAGATTTCAAGGTTTCAATCTATTCTTGTAGCTCAAAGGCATTTTAAAAAGTTAGCGTGTTTCTATTTATGACTGAGACACAAACGCATACAAATAACAGACACACACAGACAGACAGAGACACAGACAGACAGGCTGCTCTTACTGTGTCTGTAGTTGGTCAGAAATGCAAATCTGGAAGAAAACCGTGAAGAAAAAAAAGATGGTTGAACTTCTTTGATCACCTGAAAAAGAGGAGACTGGGATTAGTATAGCTCGAATGGACAGATCGACAAACGAATGGACCAATCACCTGGAGACTCACCTGGAGAGGTAACACAGGACACCTGTCAATGCAGAGCTGAGAGGGATGGACAGGTCCAGAAACACAGTGCTGAAAGACAGCGAGAGGAACAGGTTCTAACACGAACAACACGTTCACCTGTCTTACATCAGCTTATGTCCACTCAGCATGAGCAAGAGTAACTCCTCCCTACTCCAGGTAGCAGGTTATGCTGCTCACGTCCCATTAGGCCACTCTTAATTCATAACATATTCAGGATATCTTTACCCAAGATATCTTTCCACGATTCGGCTTCTCTTAGCATAATATCACCAATCAGGTCACATGAAGGTGGTCATCAAGTTGATGAGTCAATCCAGGGTTTCTCAGTGTAGCTATGAGCATGTGTGCAGTTTTCAGCAACATGGACTGGTATACTGACAGCTGCAATAAAACTATAATATTAGAAGAATACAAACTCTGCAGCTAATGCAGGAAGCTGGTGCCCACCTGCTCTTCAACCTACCCTCTTTTCTCTTTTTCCCTCACAACAACCAGTGGGTTCTCCTCAGATGCTCCTCTGGCACTTCCTGGAGGGTTAGACTTCTTCTTCTGTGATTAAAAAATGTTCTCACTGAACATGTTTGTGGTCGTTACATTGATGTGATAAATATTTACCTGTGTGGGTGGAGTCGATATCCTCTCACAGCTGGTCACTGGTCGAAGCCACGTCACTCCTCGATGCTGATTGGGCAGAATGAGATGCCAGGCCTCCTTGTGTTGCTGCTTGTGAAGCCCCGCCCACTCACAGTAAATTATGTCTACAACACAACATAATTCCAGTGAGTGGTTCTTTCTTTGATATTTGTGACAGTTGTGCTGTTACATCCACAGAAACAATTCTGGTTAAGACACAAAGTCTTAAAGCAGGTTTAAATTGTCTGCACCTTCGTTTAACTTCAAGCTGAACAATGTGAGGTGATTGAATTATTTACATTTCATTATATGTCATCTCTTCAAAGGTGTCTACAGGATAGACAGCTTATGCAACTGCCTGAGCATGCTTTTTCCAAACCACTCTAGTAGTTTCTCCTGTAATCGCCCATCTAATGTTTGAGCTCCTCACCCTGTCAGACATTTTTATGTTTTTGTCACTACCAGAGATAAGATAAGGATAAAAATGAATATGATGACAGGTAAATTACAAGCTTCCATTTCAGGCTAAGCTCCTTCACCACAGAGCACAAAAGTAACATAGAGGTGTTTTGTCAGTTTTCAGAACGTAGACAAGTTTACAGTAACAGGAAGGGAACCACCAGCTGACGCGTCACCTGCAGATAAATCAGCCGTGTTATCTGAAAAATGTGAAAATCGGAACACCAGGGGAAGTCAGACCAGTAACACCAGCCGCACAGATAACAGGATTAAAGTGATCATTCCCTGGTGCACTGCTTTCTGACCTGCCTGTACATTTTAAATCTATTATTTAACACAAATAAACTAAACAAGCAGAAACAAACAGCTCCTTTAAATCAAACATGGTTTAATGGCAGCTCAGAGGTTGGTACAAACATGGGTTCAACATGCTCAAGATATGTTTTATTTATCTGGATTTCCTGAATCTAACAACTATGATCATAATCCCAAGATGCTTTATATCATCTATATTGATCAAGCGTAAATAAACGTAACTTTTATTTTTTTTCTAACTTGCAGCAGGGCCTACATGTAAATACTTGGCTCACAAAGAGTTTCAACATTTGAAAACAGCTAGAAACATTTTAATTGATTTAATTACTTAATTGGAAATTTACCTGTGAAACATCTTTCCCTGTGAAGTGGGCCTAATTTGAATGTCACTGCTTTCTCTGAAAAGAGAACCATAATCCAAAAAGTGAGCTCCCAGCGAGCTTCCAGAAAATTTCCAACTGATTGGTCAGGAGGCAGTGGGTTTGTGTCTCAAAGATATTCTGCTCAAAGCCTAAGATACCATAAGTTGCCATGGTGATGCACTATAAAGTGAGTCCAACATGCCCAGGGTATCTTTCTGTTATCTGGATTCACTTCCCCTATCATCAGCTGTCAGAATCAACTCTGCACTGTAAACTAACCTGCATGCTCACATGAAAGGGGCGTGGCTGGTACTGTAGCATCTGACCAATCACAGTTAAGGATAAATCTACTGAGCAGTACTATAATATTAGAAAAACACGAGGAGGTCAAACACAAAGTACAGACTGAAGGTAACACAGCTGTTGCAGACAGAGCAGCAGAGTATAAGTTTGTACTGGAGTTTAGTATTAAAAACTGAATGAAAACAAGCTGCTTTATTAATAAAGCTTTGGCTGTTTGAATCCAAGAAAGAAAGCCAGTAAAATGCAGACTGTGTGAGCTAACAGACTGATCAATATCACAGTTCTGTCATTCAGACAGGGGGAAATCTGATGGATTATAATTGAGTATTTCATTAAATTAATATTTGAAGACAGTTTTTGTTTTTATTCTTTCAGCTGCAGCCTCGGTGGAATTTAGCACTCTGAATTCAAATGTAGGATTAGTCTATGTGCACATTTGATGTAAAGTACAAACAGCTGCTCTATTTTAGGATCATATTATGATGCTTATGTAACAATAAAACTGTTGAAAACATATTTGTAGCAAACAGGGAAAAAAGGAATAAAGTTGTGTCTAAGAATCTATATTTATTACTGATCCTAACAAAGGAAAAAAATTATTAAATGCTACTGAAAAACTTCCTACTATCGGCACACAGAGATTCATGAGATATGCCAGGATACTATTTTCCAAAAAAAAAAAAGAAAAACAGGTTAGAATTGCAGTCTGAGTGTAATATACGTTCCTCTGTAGAAGACAAAACCAAGGGTTAACCATAAAGTTACATGGATAAGTGAAAATCCTGCTTCATAGTACAGATCTCAGGTAAGAAGTGAAACACCTTTTATAATAGTGAATCATTTTTAAAAACCCTGCAGTTGTTCCTCAGCCCCAGCTTTGACTTCAGTTAAGGCTGCAACTGCTTTTTAAACCCCTCTGTGTATTTGCGTTTAGCTGGTGTTGGTTTAAAGAACGGCTGACCTGCTCAGGTGGTCTCAGGTCAGTGTTGTTATGAGCTCTAACCAGCAGAGGGCATCTGACAGGACGGATAAAAATGAAAAAGCGTGTTTGTGTTTTTTCTTCCTTCAGCAATGAATGATACATCATCTTCTCCTCCTTTCTACTGCTCTTCTTCTCTGCTGACAAATTAAATCAGCGTCACATTTAAATGCAACACACAGTGCAGGCAGAGAGTGTGTGGATCTGCAGCATCTGCATTTATGGCTGAAACACTTTAACCCTTCAGTATCCTGTGCCTTAAAATGAACTGCATGCATGTTTTTGCTGTTTTAGAAAATGAAGCTCGCACTGCCGTGTTGTGTCTAAAGCAGCAAACAGGAAACATGTTAATGTTGCTAACGGGCTAGCTGTCTTTAAGCAAGGTGCAGCCAATCAGCACTCTGACTCTGCAAACAAACTGCAGCTCCAACCTCAAGACATTTACTGTGTACCCATCTGGTCTGGGACATATCAAGGCAGTTTAAGTGAAGGCTGGTCAAATGGCAGCCTGCAGGTTAAAGGCAGCCTTCGGGTTACCTGCAGTTTGAGTTTTGAGATTGTGAAAATTGCTTGTGACCAAGAGGGTCACAGAATAACCTAAAATTATGAATGTTTGTAAGCTTGCCTTTGCCACAGTCACTGATTTGTAATGCTTCTCAAAATTTTGATCCATTAAAATGGTGTTAAAGATGAATATTTGGTGGGCATTCAGCAGAGTGACCAATCATGTATAGAAACACCTCTGTATTAAAAAGACACTTTCAGAACAACATGAGCTGAAACCACAATTCAGTGTGAATGAAGTTTTCTCTGAACATGCACACACACACACACACACTGGTAACAGGTGACTGACAGGTTTGCTGTTACTGTGACAACTAGCAAAATTCTCCCTGAGTTGACTGAAGTGCATGATGGGGAAAAAAAACATCTTTCATCATCTCCCCCCCTTTTTCTGCTGGTTCGCTCGCCCATTCTCAGTCAGCACATAAAAGGACGATTCATCTGCATCTGAATGGAGATTAACTGTGTGTGCATGTGCGTGTGTGTGTGTGTGTGCGTGCGCGCGCACATTTGTGAGAAGCAGCTTTGTCTAAAATCACATTGATGTTCACACACTCAGCAGTAGGTAGCTCAGTTCTGTTTGAAGTGTCTAGGTCTAATTTTCTGACTTCCTCTCTTCATCTTTTCTCCTCCTCCTCTTCCTCTAATCCCATTTATTTCTTTATTTTCCACCCTTCCTTTATTATCCCTCCATCCACTCGCTGTTTTCCATTAAAATTAAATTCCGGATAAATGTTTCAGAATGACTGATCGCAGACCAGTAGAACAAGTCCAGGGTTCCCATGGAAAGAGTGGCGTCTTTCTCACAGACCATGTGTGACATCTGAAAGGGGACTCAGAGAAGGTTAACTGAGTGAGTGAGGACGGGGACATTGAGTCTGAGAGGACTCCAGCGCTGAAGCTCTGTCAGGGTTGTAAGGTGGTTGGCTGCCATTGCAGAAATCCCTAAACCAGATGGTGGACACCAAAGGTGAAGGAAGCTGCCAAGCTGAAGGAGTCCTGTTGACCATAGTTGGGTTGTGGGACTCTGGAAGCAGCTATGAAGCAATTCTGGCAAATCACCAGGTGACTCAGAAGGGGAAAGAGGTGCTCTGCTCAAACTGTGTACTGTGGAAGTGAAGAGCTGTTGACCTCAACTGAGGAAGTATTCTCTAGAAGAGGGTAAAGACTTACCCATCACTGTAGCTAAGGTAGTTGAGGTAGTTAAAAAAAATATACATTAGGAAAGATTTGTAGGGCTGTCCTGGATGACACATCTCTGCAACAGTGCATGGAAGTCAGGGACAGTAGCTCTAAACTGCCAATCTGGGACGATGGTTCAACTTTTTAAGAAGGCAATTTCAGTTTGTGTACAGGGAGGAGGAAAGCTGTGGAGCTGTCTCTGCTGAGGAGTGGATAAACAGTTATTTATTTATTTTTATTCCACAAAAGAAAAGCATGATGGTAAAGTGGAAACTGCACAGACAGCATGCTAACACAAAGGTAGCCAAGCCTGAACTTCAACAGGTAACAAAGGCCATGATGAACAATCAGGCTTGCAGCATTGTAACCTTCTACCTATTCATGTTTTTACAGTAGTATCACTGTGGCAATCTCTTTACTTTATGCTGTTTCTTTTGGTTTTGCATAAAGATTGAAGGGTACCAACTCGCTGTTACAGGGAATTTGGTGCTGGAAGTAAGTCAATCATTACTGTTAGATCTTTTATACTGTCAGCAATGCCCTTTGTCACTAATTATGTTATTAAATTTGATAGATGGAATTTCTAGTCTTTATCAAATGATGATGAGTGCTTCAAGTACCTTGGAGTCTTTTTCCTGAGTAGCATTTTGTTTTCCAGTATCTGACTTGGATGTCTCCTAGTCTCCTCCTTGGTAAGGTGTTTCAAGCATGTCCTCAAACTCAAACCAAAAGGATAACAGGTTGTGACGTATATGACAACCACTATCAAGATGTGAAAGAGCTCACCTCTGCCTGTCATGTATGTCTGAAGCAAGAAGAGACACTGAACCTGCAGCTGTGATCGTAGTCCTTTAATAACTAATGAAAAGCATTACACACGTGTGAAAACACACACACACAAACACACACACTGACATTTCCCCAGATAACAGAGGAAGCAGCTGATGAAGCAACAAGGATAAGGAAAGAAGAACAGAAAGACAGGTGGGGGCCACAGTGAGACCAGAGACCAAAAGACGAGGAGGAAGAGTAAAAGGGGAGAGTTACCGAGGAGTGTGAGAAGTGAAAGCTCTGTCATAAATCAGCTTTCCCCCCCAAAATGCACCTCCTTAATTATTAATAAAGTAGAACACAGTGAACACAGTGTATGTGTGAGAACTTGTATATATGACTGAATGAGGACATGAATACACACAGCCCCGAGGGGACCTTTTTCACAGTGGGGACCCCAAATCAGATCTCTACGGGCAAAACCCCACCAGAGGCTCTAAAACAGTATATAAACATGTCCCAATTAGTTCTCATAAAATGTCCCCATTCTTGTAGTCAAAAGTTCTATTAGTTTGGAATTTTATTTTAAATGTAGTACATTTTTGGAACAAAAATAGGTACAATTATTAAATGTGTTTATTTAAATAACAGATTAAAATAACAACACCATATTCTTGATTGGTTTAAATGAAAATATATATGAATTTATTGTTTTTTGTTCCCCATTTAAGACATTTCCTTAGTATATTTTCTGTTTATTACTCAGCATAATTGAATTAAAGTAAACAAAACTAGCATTTTGGTTTTGATCTTCTGTAGACACTTAAAGAAGTCTGTAAACAAAGATTAGGCTTATACTGTAAATGGTGCTTTTTTTTTTCAAGACACCTCCCAACAAAACCTGTCATGGTCTGACAGTAACTTCTCTCCCTGTCACTCTGAGCCAGGAGGATTGAGCTGGTTTCCACCCTTCTAGGCAGTGCCCAGAGTCTCCCACTCCTCAACTGTGCATTATTCCATCAAGCCCCATCATTTACAGTATTTCAGGACCAGGTCATCCAGCCAGGCTGTGCCAGATTATCTGCAGTAAATGGACTCAGTTTTTGTTCCTCCTTGTAGATCTGTACCAGTGTGCTAAATGGCATTTCTCTGTGTGAAGTGTTTAGTTTTTTCAGTTTGGTGTGATTTGGCACTATATAAATACAATGGAACTGAATTGAAAGAGAGGTGACGATCATTGACCACCAGTATTGTGTCATGTCAGCAAAGATCTCTAGAGATGTGATGTTTTCTTTGGGGGTACTTATGGAGAATACAGAGGTCTGAAGGAGCTTCGCTGTGTCTTTGCAGGTCTAGAGAATAGAATAGAATAGAATAGAATAGAATAGAATAGAATAGAATAGAATAGCCTTTATTGTCATTATACAGCTGTACAGTGAAATTGGAGGGCCACTCCCATTCGGTGCATAGACTAAAATACAGAGGAAATAAAAGGTTACAACATATGTAAATTTAAAATAGTGGTGGTAATATCAGTACATTGATGTTCAGATATTGCACATTACAGAAGTGATAGATATTGTCCGGTGTAGATAATGTTGCAGTTAGTGTGTGTGAGAGTTCAGGGTGGTTATTGCTGTGGGAAAGAAACTGTTCTTGAGTCTGTTTGTTCTGGCTTTGATGCACCTGTAGCGCCTGCCAGAGGGCAGCAGGTCAAACAGGTCAAAGCCAGGGTTGATGTTCTTGGCTCTGCTGAGGCAGCGGGAGGTGTAGATGTCCATCAGGGAGGGGAGAGGGCAACCAACGATGCGTTGTGCTGTCTTGACCCTCTGAAGCCTCTCTGTCTGCCTGAGTGCAGCTGCTGTACCATACTGTGATACAGTACGTCAGCAGGCTCTCGATGGATGAGCGGTAGAAGGTCAGCAGCAGGTTTGAGTCCAAGTTGTTCT